>JASVEL010000386.1:0-189103 GCA_032618575.1 Nicotiana noctiflora | reverse complement strand
GCTCAACACATAAAAGGGAAAGGGGAGTGGGGATTGATTCGAGTAGAGGTTAAAGAGAACCTGGTTCTAAGTCATGGGTAGTAATAATAGGATGCTACTGTCACGCCCCAAATCGAGGGACATGACCGGCGCCTGACTAGGTAGCCCCAGTCAAGCGGACTTGGGTTCCTTTATATCCCACGCGATTCCCCTGTGTTGTTTATTACTCAAAAACCAAAGATCTTACCAATTATAACCGATTTCACAATGTACAAACATAACCATACAATTTATTTACTAACAAGTTACAATTTACAGCGCCCGACATATACATATATATACATAGGCCATAGTCCCACAATTTACTGTCTACGGAGCCTCTAGGATTACAAAGGAGGATACAATACTTGCCGGTAACAAGGCTCCGGCTATACCTTAAAAAAATCCAAAACAAAGTCTAAAACAGAAGTGGCATGAGCCACACAGGGCCCCAAGGAAGGAAAGGGCTCACAAAACGGGCAGTGGAAGATGAAGGATGCTACTGCCGATGAGCTGAAGTACCTGCTACTGATTCACCTACAATCATAATACGAATGTAGCGTCCCCGGCAAAAGGGACGTCAGTACACTGGAATTGTACTGGTATGTATGGGCAAACTTTGTCCCAAGTAAACTCAAGCCATTAACAAGAAATCACGATGATAATACAGCCAATGAATTACATCAAGAATCAATTAAGCCAGCCAACCATGTATTCCACATTTTTCCCCATTTCAGACAATTCTCAACACAAAGTACGTTTAAGATCATCAAGTAGAACAACCACAAATCCATCACGTAAAACACAAGTAGTCAAACAAAGGGGCAATCAGTACCCCACAGGTTGCAAACTCTCCTGCTGTCTCCTTTCACAATTTCACATCATTGATTTTTGTATCAATTTTCAATAGCGATTTCGATCGCTTTCCATCCTTATTACCCCTGACCACCCTTATTACCTCGGCCACCCTTATCACCCCAACCCACACCTTATTTCCTTATGTTGTGGCGCGCAACCCGATCCCACCTTACAGTTTAAAACACAACAATTTTAAACAGCAGATAAGGCACTACACATAATTTCAACAAGTTCAAATAAGCAACTTGCACATTGTTTCATGTTCTCAATTACTTATCAAGCCAATATCACAACCAAGTTACAATATTTCCATAATCAAGAATATTCACACAAGTATGTTCAACAATTTTCCACAATTCAAGTGTTTCATCTCTTTCCACAATAAACCAATTCTCAAGTGTTACGTTTCTTTTCCACAAGGTGCCATATAGGCCATCATAACCATTATTCACAATTCTTCACCAATTCCAATTCCCTTGTTATCTTTCAATTCATATTTCATACCACACCACATGTAGTTTAATATCAATTAGATACCCAACAACAAAATCAACAACTTACACACAATCTCTCAAATTAACACATGCCAAACGAATTGCACACATAAGGGCGATTTCACAAGAATCAAAGTTAGCCATACATACCTCGATTGAGCTTTCCTTAAGTTACTACAACACTCCAAAACTCTAGCAATTCCAATATACTATGAGACATAACAAAATTAAACATATATTAGAAATATATTCATGAAACTAGCTCATTTGAGCATTTTATCAAATACTAGTTCGGCATCTTGATTTCAAATTCCCTTTTCAAGAATTTCTTCATTCCCTAACCCAATCTTTAGTTATTTAAGTTAAACAATCTTCCCATAAACCTAAGTTGTACATGCATGTATACACAATACTAATAAACCCAAGAATCATACCTCAATAACTCATCTTATACACCAAACTCGAAATTAAAACCCTAGGGTATACAATCTTACCTCTTAGATGAAGAACTTGCTATTGGGTTCTTGATTCTTGAAGATTGATGCAAGATTTGGATGATTTAGATGTTGGGTTCCTCCTTCTCTCTCTAAAATACTCTCACCTCTCTCTAAAATCAGTAAGAAATGACCCCAAAATGAACCCCAAAGCCTATGTATTGAAATGGGGTCGGGTTATAAAAATAAAAAAATATAACCCTGCGATGTCAATTCTGCTATCGCAGAATGCACCGCATAATGGACATGCGGGCCGCAAAATGCACCGCAAAATCGGCAGCCAAAAATGAGCTACACTGGTTCAATCTGCGGTCAAAATGCGGACCGCAGAACGAACATGCGGACCGCAAAGTAGAAATGCGGATCGCAGATTTGACCCGACACACGATCGCATTTTCCAGCCTTTGGTAATTTGACCATAACTTTGTGTAGGAATGTCCAATTGACGAACGGTTTGAAGCGTTGGAAACTAGACTCAAAGGGCTTTGATTAGATATGCTATTCACCATATAAAACCTTTTACATAATTATCTAAGGTCGTTTAAAGTGGAGCCTTGTGTGAATCCATTTGGAAATTTGGCCTATTTCGAAAATTTTCCTATTTGGCTTACACTTGGGCTTTCATTTGGACCTCATATCACTTACCATAAGACTCATACTCATATTTAGCAAGTCTAATTGATGACCACCATATTAATAGTATATAAAAGTATTATAATAAGCCCGTGTGACACTACAAAATCCTAAATTACTTAGCGAAATTTTCCGGGGCCTTACATTCTCCCCCCCCTTAGGATCATTCGTCCTCGAATGAGGAGTATAGTCTTTCCCAAACACTTTGACATCACATATCTCTTTTCTATTCTACCTCCAATTTCAAAATTTTCACTAACTCCCAAATTTTTCAGAAATTTCGGCAGAGTCTCCTTTGTAACTAGGCCTATCCACCTGCCAGAGAATCACTAAAATCTTCTTATCCACACATCCACAACTGTACATAGCACCACAATGTATATATCCACAATCCTAATCCCAGTATTTCAAGAACTACATTGACATATGGATACCAGAACATGGACTGCACAATTTTACATCAAAATACCTATATGGTACATTCTAAGTCAAAACTAACTGGTATTCAATCAAACGAAAGTACTTTCCTTCCACGACACATTTATCCTTCCACACGACATTATAGACTTACAAACATTGTCATAACACCTTCTCAAAAATACTATCAACTCCCAAACATACATAACAAGGATGACATATAAACATCTTGCATGAGATAACTATCCATTGACTTTACCTTTTGATAACTTCCACTGTACAATTTACACTCCACTAAACCCTTGATGACCCTTAATAGTTACCCTAATATGTGATACCCATAAACTGACCATAACTTTATCTATCCAATATATATGTGATCACACTATGAAGCTTTATCGTTGACTTGTCTGAACTTAAAATTCCCAATGGATCTAATACAATGAGGAACAACAGAGTTCAAGATCAGGCTGGAGTTCTTCAGGAATCCATTAATGCATTGGGTAGAGTACTTTATGAGGTCGTATACTAAAAGACACGAAATGTTACTACTAACAATACTGACATGGTTAATCACTGTGACTACCTCAATTAATACACAAATGAGGCATAGGAGTAACTACTACATGGGAAATAGGAACCATTAAGGAGGAATACTCAAGTACGTGAACCACTCATTTTCTAAAGTGTAGGGAAAATCCGTCGACCCCGAATAGGAATACTCTAGCACCTTGTATGTGATATGGGATTCAAAATACACGAAGTTGAATTACACTCTTAACATTACTTGATGCACAGAATCGATGCCACAAGCCTATAAGGATGAAAGGAATTGAACGATTATGAGGTTACCATATTCTAGACAACTTAACACTTCTTAGAAATTGATCATATATGAGGTAACTAAAAATTACGACCATTTGTCATTCAAATCAACATGTTCATGATATGTACAAAAATCCGAAGTCATCTAATCTCAACCTTTCATTAGTGAAACTCAATAGCTAGGAAATCTTGATATTGGGACAAAATCATGAACTGGTTAGATGGTTCTAATAGTTAACACGACGCTCCAGGGAGAAGGCAAATAATACTCATATCTAGCCAAGAAGGTGAGATACCAAGGGTAGTAAAACTCTCCACACATGACAATGACATAGTCCATGATTCTAGAAGTTGAGGGTGTGAAGAAAACCAAACACAATGAGACAATGCACAATAATCGCTGAAGGTTTGCAAATGTTCATGAAGAGATCTCCATAGGTTTTGACTCGAAAAAGGAAATGTCATAGTGATACATAGAATGGCATGTTCTCTTATGGTTGTCGTACAAGTGTAAGGAACTAGCACAATAAATTCACTAAATAAGGAATAAATTTAACACATTGTGGAGACATAAAGAGAAAATAATCATTGGTTATAAGCTGGACACACTTCTACTATATTAACTCCCCACTACAATACACGACCATGCCACGAGCATCCACAATACTAGGACAGAGTGAGCTACTTACTGCGAGATGTACCAACTGGGCACGAAAACAATGGCGACACAAGATATCTATGATGGGGATGTAAGGATCTCATTTTTTTTTAGAGAGACCTTATGCAAACGGTGACCATTTCAATTGATATTCACTCATATAATAGGCACTGAGATGTGCATATATGTTACTAGACAGTGAAAAGGTTTCATAATGTTACTCGTAAGAGGGTAGATTGGTTGATTAAGCCATATAAGACACACACAACTAAGTAAAAGAGTGACTCGAGAAGGATCACAAATCTTGTATACTTTGCATGGAACTTGACACCACATGTACAAACTTTACGATGGTGCATGTATAGGCACAAGTGAGCAGATGTTGTCAATTTAAATGAGACATTTCTGTAAGAAATTCATCGGGAATAGTCCTTTGTTGAGAATTTAGGAAAAGAAAGTAGGAAATATCAATAATGTTATAACTCAATTCAGGAACATAATTATAGAGGTCAATTCCATAGGAGGTTGTACATACTAGAACCGTGATCGGGAGAATTTGTAAATAATACGTCTCATTAAAAGAGCATGTGCATGAACTATTTTGTAATTTGGATTCTTTTTAAGAATATATCTATGCAAGGACAAGTAAATCATAAGGGTTTAACAAAAAGTTTAAACAATCACCACATTACCAAATAAAATGGATCACATAGCTTTTTACATAATTACCATACCTCTAGGTTGCATTTCATAGCCCTTCCATAGGGTTCACATATAAAATTATTCACCTATGCGCTTCATACAATAATAAGGAAATCACAAGTACAAATCAAACACTTTAAACATTCACCACATTATCGAATAAAAGAATCATGCCATTTTTACGTATATTAGTCCATCGACTCTAGGGGCCATAATTATCACATCAGACTTGGCACTAGGCCACATTTCATAACACAATCTTTTTTTTTCCGCATTTCACATCATTTTCTCATATTTCACATCAACATCATAATCTGTTTCATATTCCCTCATGTCACAAGTATCACCAGGGTACAATTTCATTTTGAGTTCTCGACACATTGTCTATACTTTATTTCTCAAAAGCATTTGACTTATTTCAACATCTCTATGCATAGAGGACTTCACATTTGAATACATGATTCATACTTCTAAAACCTATTTTAAGTTGTCAATAATAGCACATTGATCATATTGGAATGCATCTTTCACAAATATCGGGTCACAACAACAATTCATGTAAAGTATCAATCACAACTAGAGTCCAACATTTAGTCTTACCACATTTACACAGTCACTTACTTCATTTCCAAACATCTTTATACATTACCAACAACAAGACGGAATCAATCAAATACCTTTGGTACACGTAAGAACATTTTGGAAGAATCAACCATAACAAGTTTTCTCACAAAATTTGGCATCAAAATATCAATTCAAACTTGACTTGAAGTCTAGACATTTTAGCACATAGTTCACATTCTTTACATATCCTCATCTACCAAGAATAATATATTAAACAAATGAAGAAGTACCTCCAACATATATTTTCACAACAATAATTCGCTTAACATAACAAAACGGGTACTGCATCAATTATATTTTGAACCTACAACATTTATGTGGGCACCACGGATGCTTATTTTCTAAGAGAAGGGATTTTAGCCGTACATACTGATGAAATACTACATGATCTGGTGGTACAGTGACATTAGTAAGAACGAGGGTACTCTCCTTAACAACAACTTCTACCAATCACTCCATGACTCAACATATTCTCCTAACAAGTCCTTGGGTAATCCACTTGGACTCAATGGTGGGATAAATCCCACCTTACATGCTTCGAATTCACGGATTATGGTATCAAAATTACCAATCTTGAGAGTAATACTTAGAGAGGAAATTAGCTCCCTATCTTGAGCCATATCGCACGATCTGGAATATCAAAGAAATTGGTAAATTCCTAAATGTCCGTGCAGCCCCCAACTTATATGATGTGGTCGACAACACACCGATAAGAAGGGCACTACTAGACACGGCTCCGAGACATCCTAGGACACTTTAAAACCTTAGGCTCGGATACCAAGTTTGTCACGCCCCAAATCGAGGGACATGGCCGGCGCCTGACTAGGTAGCCCCAGTCAAGCGGACCTGGGTGCCTTTCATTCCCACGTGTTACCCCTGTGTTGATTTATTACTCAAAAACCAAAGATCTTACCAATTATAACTGATTTCACAATGTACAAACATAACCATACGATTGATTTACTAACAAGTTACAATTTACAGCGCCCGACATATACATATACATACATAGGCCATAGTCCCACAGTTTACTGTCTACGGAGCCTCTAGGATTACAAAGGAGGATACAATACTTGCCGGTAACAAGGCTCCGGCTATACCTTAAAAAAATCCAAAACAAAGTCTAAAATAGAAGTGGCATGAGCCACACAGGGCCCCAAGGAAGGAAAGGGCTCACAAAACGGGCAGTGGAAGATGAAGGATGCTACTGCCGATGAGCTGAAGTACCTGCTACTGATTCACCTACAATCATAATACGAATGTAGCGTCCCCGGCAAAAGGGACGTCATTACACTGGAATTGTACTGGTATGTATGGGCAAACTTTGTCCCAAGTAAACTCAAGCCATTAACAAGAAATCACGATGATAATACAGACAATGAATTACATCAAGAATCAATTAAGCCAGTCAACCATGTGTTTCCACATTTTTCCTCATTTCAGATAATTCTCAACACAAAGTACGTTTAAGATCATCAAGTAGAACAACCACAAATCCATCACGTAAAACACAAGTAGTCAAACAAAGGGGCAATCAGTGCCCCACAGGTTGCAAACTCTCCTGCTGTCTCCTTTCACAATTTCACATTATTGATTTTTATATCAATTTTCAATAGCGATTTCGATCGCTTTCCATCCTTATTACCCCCGACCACCCTTATTACCTCGGCCACCCTTATCACCCCAACCCACACCTTATTTCCTCATGTTGCGGCACGCAACCCAATCCCACCTTACAGTTTAAAACACAATAATTTTAAACAACAGATAAAGCACTACACACAATTTCAACAAGTTCAAATAAGCAACTTGCACATTGTTTCATGTTCTCAATTACTTATCAAGCCAATATCACAACCAAGTTACAATATTTCCATAATCAAGAATATTCACACAAGTATGTTCAACAATTTTCCACAATTCAAGTGTTTCATCTCTTTCCACAATAAACCAATTCTCAAGTGTTTCATTTCTTTTCCACAAGGTGCCATATAGGCCATCATAACCATTATTCACAATTCTTCACCAATTCCATTTCCCTTGTTATCTTTCAATTCATATTTCATACCACACCACATGTAGTTTAACATCAATTAGATACCCAACAACAAAATCAACAAATTACACACAATCTCTCAAATTAACACATGCCAAACAAATTGCACACATAAGGGCGATTTCGCAAGAATCAAAGTTAGCCATACATACCTCGATTGAGCTTTCCTTAAGTTACTACAACACTCCAAAACTCTAGCAATTCCAATCTACTATGAGACATAACAAAATTAAACATATATTAGAAATATATTCATGAAACTAGCTCATTTGAGCATTTTATCAAATACTAGTTCGGCATCTTGATTTCAAATTCCCTTTTCAAGAATTTCTTCATTCCCTAACCCAATCTTTAGTTATTTAAGTTAAAAAATCTTCCCATAAACCTAAGTTGTACATGCATGTATACACAATACTAATAAACCCAAGAATCATACCTCAATAACTCATCTTATACACAAAACTCGAAATTAAAACCCTAGGGTATAGAATCTTACCTCTTAGATGAAGAACTTGCTATTGGGTTCTTGATTCTTGAAGATTGATGCAAGATTTGGATGATTTAGATGTTGGGTTACTCCTTATCTCTCTAAAATACTCTCACCTCTCTCTAAAATCAGTAAGAAATGACCCCAAAATGAACCCCAAAGCCTATGTATTGAAATGGGGTCGGGTTATAAAAATAAAAAATATAACCCTGCGATGTCAATTCTGTTATCGCAGAATGCACCGCAGAATGGACATGCGGGCCGCAAAATGCACCGCAAAATCGGCAGCCAAAAATGAGCTACACTGGTTCAATCTGCGGTCAAAATGCGGACCGCGGAACGAACATGCGGACCGCAGAGTAGAAATGCGGATCGCAGATTTGACCTGACACACGATCGCATTTTCCAGCCTTTGGTAATTTGATCATAACTTTGTGTAGCAATGTCCAAATGACGAACGGTTTGAATCGTTGGAAACTAGACTCAAAGGGCTTTCATTTGATATGCTATTCACCACATAAAACCTTATACATAATTATCTAAGGTCGTTTAAAGTGGCTTACACTTGGGCTATTTGGCTTACACTTGGGCTTTCATTTGGACCTCATATCACTTACCATAAGACTCATACTCATATTTATCAAGTCTAATTGATGACCACCATATTAATAGTATATAAAAGTATTATAATAAGCCTGTGTGACACTACAAAATCCTAAATTACTTAGCAAAAGTTTTTGGGGCCTTACAGCTACCCACACTTGTTTCCTGACTCAGGTACTTCTTTCTTTTGTCCGTTCGAGGACGAACAGTTGTTTTAGAGGTGGAGATTGTGATGACCCAAAGGGTCATCACTTATTTTATTAATCATTTCGAGCTTCTGAGGCCTCAAAAACCTCATTCTATGTTGCCTCGATTTACGTGCACAATCCGAGCATGTAGCTGGAAAGATTTTGTGATAGAAAATATGAATTCTATGAGAAATTTGGATAAAAATGATATTAATATTGATATGGTTGACTTCGGTCAACATTTTTGGTAAACGGATCCGGACCCGAGATTGGATGGTCCCGAGAGGTCCGTAGGAAAATATGGGACTTGGACATGCGTCCGGAGTCGAATTCCGAGGCCTAGAGCCCAAGTTATGAATTTTTCTATGAAATTGTTTTTGATGTAATTGTTAAAGGAAATGAATTAATTGACCTTGGTATCGGGCTCGTATTTTGGTTTCGACGCCCGGTACAAGTCTTAAATATTATATATGTGATTTATGTAAAGTTTGGTGACATTCGGATGTCGTTTGAGATGTTTTGGACCTTGAGTTCCAAGTTTGAAAGTTTTGAAAACCAAAAGTATGAAAATCATGAACTTGAGGTTTGATTTGATGAAAACGATGTGATATTGGCGATATGATCGCACGAACAAGTTCGTAATGTGTTTTTGAAGTTGTGTACATGTTTGGTTGGGAGCCCGGGGGCTCGGGTAAAGATTTGATAGGCCGTTGGATGAAATTCTGAATTTTTGCACTGCTAGTTTTTCACCCAGCTGTTGGCTTCGCAATTGCGAAGTATTTCTCGCAATTGCGAAGGGGCAAGTACAAGGCAGGGCTCGCAAATGCGAACCCTGATCGCAAATGCGAAACCCCTCATGCCCAGCCTTGTTCGCAAACGCGAACAATTGTTCGCAAATGCGAAAGTCCCCAGGGCCTGCCTATGTTCGCAAATGCGAACAAAAGTTCGCAAATGCGAACATTCACTATACTGCCTGTGTTCGCAAATGCGAACCATTGTTCGCAAATGCGAACACTGCCCAATATCGCCTGTGTTCGCAAATGCGAACATTAGTTCGCAAATGCGAACACTCCCTTTTTCTGCCAGAGTTCGCAAATGCGAACAAATGTTCGCAAATGCGAACTTCCCAGCCTTAGCTTATTTTTCAAACTCCAGAAATTGGTCGGGGTTCGCAATTGCGAACCCATGTTCGCAAATGCGAACACGGAGACCTGTAAAACACGATTTTCAGTTCATTTCTTCACTTTTTACAAAACAAAAACACCCATTTGCGATTCTTCACGGATTCCTTCTTCATCAAAATAATTTTAAGTCACTTTTTACTTAATTCTTTCAATTCCTAACATCATTAAACATGTTTTTCATTAGAAATCAAAGGTTTTCATGGTAGAATTTCTTGTTTTTGTTAGAATTTAGGGTTTTTCATAAATTGGGAAATTGGACCTCGAATTGAGGTCCGATTTTGAAACAAATCATATACATGAACTCGTGGGGGATGGGTAACCGGATTTTGGTCCTAACCCCGAGTTCCGACCATGTGGGCCCGGGGTTGAAATTCACTATTCCGGGCAGCAGAATGTTGTAAAAGTTGTATTTGGTCTTAAGAATTAGTTTGTTGAGTAGTATTGATAATATTAAATCAATTGTGTATAGATACGATTGGATTGGAGCCAAATTTGAAAGAAAAAGACATTTCCACGGATTGAATTGTTCATAAACATTCGAGGTAAGTGTTTGTTCTATCCTAGCTTGGAGGGAATAGGATTATGTGTTATGTGTTATGTGTTATGTGATCGAGTGCGGTGTATGGGCTGTGGTGACGAGCATCCATACACTGGCGTCTAGTATGACCGTGAGTCGTTGAAAATGCTTATTTTGGGATATAATTACAGATGCATTGTTGAACCTTTGTCAGGTTGTAGAATTGTTATTGTTCTCCCTTGTTGGGACTTGTTGTGAAGATAATTATT
Source organism: Nicotiana noctiflora (assembly GCA_032618575.1). NCBI lineage: Eukaryota > Viridiplantae > Streptophyta > Magnoliopsida > Solanales > Solanaceae > Nicotiana > Nicotiana noctiflora. Next base: position 178,076 of record JASVEL010000386.1, on the reverse strand, counting down.
GATTGCCCTCGATGGGACGGTTTATGAATTACTGTTTCTTTCTTTGCCCTTAACTGTGATTGTTATTTGGGTGAGGAAGAGTGATAATGCACGAAGGGTGATGCCGTGCCATGTTTATTTATTTATGCACGAAGGTTAATGCCGTGCCATGTTTTATTGATTATGCACGAAGGATCATGCCGTGCCCTGTTATTGAACCATGTACGAAGGATCATGCCGTACTATGGATGTGAGGATGAGAGTAAAAGCACGAAGGGTGATTCCGTGTACTTTATTTGCTTATTTGGTGAGGATGAGAGTAAAAGCACGAAGGGTGATGCCGTGCAACTGCTTGCTATTCCTTGACTTGATGTTACTTGTGTTTCCATTATACTTTGTTTTTCCTTGTGAATTTATTAACTGTTGTTAATTGTTGAATTCTTTGAGATATTCCTTATTGTGTTATTACCTGGTTATTTCTTGTTATTCTGTGGTATACATATATATTGAATTGCACAAGTTTATGTGGGTGTCTGGTTCTAGGCTTGTCACTACTTCGCCGGGATAGGCCAGGCACTTACCAGCACATGGGGTCGGTTGAGCTGATACTACACTTCTGTGCGTTTTTGCACAGGTCCAGGTTACGATCAGGAGCAGCAGCAGTAAATCGATTGCATGGGAGTTGATCACATTTGAGACCGAGGTAGCTTGCAGACGTCCGCAGGCCCGGCGTCTGTGACGACCCGGCCCGTCGTCACGGGAATTACCACCCCGTTATGTTGAAATTGTATGTTTCATTCTTTTATATCACTGTTAAAGTCTATCGGGTGAGTTAGGAGTGAATTGGATCGAAAATGAGGCATATAGCCTTTGTGAAGGAAACTTGAATAAGGAAAGTCAACCCGGAGTTGACTATTTGGTTAGAGGGCTCGGAATCGGATTCGGATGATTCGGTTAGTTCCGGGAGGTGATTTGTGACTTAGAGGAGTGATCAGAATTGAATTTGGAGGCCCGGTGTAGAAATAGGCTTGAATTGGCTAAGGTTGAATTTTGGCGAAATCCGAACGGTAAGTGAGATTTTGATCCGGGGTCGGAATGGAATTCCGACAATATCTATAGCTTCGTCATGTGATTTTGGATATGTCCGCAAATTTTCAGGTCATTCGGACGTCGTTTGGTCGGGTTTTTGATCGAATGTGTAATTTGGAATGTTTTAAGGAATTTAGGCTTGAATTCGATGCGAATTATGGGTTTTGATGTTGTTAGACGTGTTTTGAGGATTGGAGCAAGTTCGAATAAGGTATTAAGATGTGTTGGTATGTTTGGATGAGGTCCCGGGGCCTCGGGTGTTTTCGGATGGTTAAACGGGAGAAATTGTGGAAAAAACATTGCAGGTTGGGATCCTGCTTCTGTTGTTTCCGCTCCTGCGGAATTTTGGACGCAGGAGCGAGTCCGCAGAAGCGGACGAGATGCGCAGGAGCGGCTCGTTACGCAGAAACGGAAGCCAATCCGCTGAAGAGGGATCGCTGGTGCGAGCCAGTGATCGCAGAAGCGGACGGGGAGAAATTGGGCATGGTCCGCAGAAGCGGACATTTTACCGTTTGGGCGAGACCGCAGAAGCGGTCAATGATGCGCAGAGGCGGATGTGTCCGCAGAAGCGGAAGCTTCTTCGCAGAAGCGGGTCCGCTTAAGCGGCCCTTTGTTCGCAGAAGCGGAAATGGCCGGCTAGGCCTGGAACCGCTGAAGCGACCCTTTGGTCGCGGATACGGGCGCGTAGAAGCGGAAAATGTTCCGCAGAAGCGAAAATCGCTGTAAGTAAGTGTATCAGAAGTTAGAAAAATTTCAGAACATTTCACACATTTTGGGTCTCGGCTTTAGAGGCGATTTGGGCGATTTTGAAGAGAAATTCAAGGGAAATCATCAGGTAATCATCTATGGACTTAAACTATGATTAGTATTGGTAATATTATGCAATTATATCATGAAAATGGAGGAATTTGGGGTAATTTATGGAGGATTTAGCCCTAGTCTTGAACTTTAGAAAATCAAGGTTTTGAATGGGCAAATGGAGTCCGAATTTGGTAAAATTGATATGCTTAGACTCGTATTGAGATGAGGGTTCCGAATATGTGACTTTCGTGATTTTTCGACAAGCCGTACCGAAAGTCGGGTTTTGACAACTTTGGGAATTTTGATGTAAATTGAGTTATATTGATTGGGTGTCGTCCCATTGGCCTAATTCGTTGTGTTTCTACTGTATTTGATCAGATTCTACGCGTGCGGAGTTTGATTCTCGTGGCAAGGGCATTGCGGAGTAGTCGTCGCGCCATATTGAGGTGAGTAATAGATGTGGGTGATGACCAGCGGGTTCGAAACCCCGGTATACCACTTTGTGACGCCGTATAGCGGCGAGACACGCACACTCTTGAGAGTGCGGGGTCGATCATGATCTGGAGACTATATATTAGTCTGACCTGTTGATACTGTAATATTGGCTATTCTAGAGCCGTCGAACCTCCTTCTCGGATGGTTGCATATATATATATTGTGATAATGGCCACTCTTGAGCCGAGGAACCCCTTCTTGGGCGGTTGATTATACATGTGGGCCGTGAGCCAGTTATTGGATCCCGCGAGGATCGTTATCATTGTCTTATCATATAGACATGCTAGTTACTACTAGTCCGCAGCCATTTTTGTTATTATGCTAATTCCAATCTCTGGAACTTGGTATTACTGTTTTCCAACTGAAAAATGATAAAAGAGTTTTCAAAAAACTACTTTTGAGCCTGCGAGGCTGTATCTGCATATTAGCTGACTAGTAGTGGATCGGGCTGCACGCCGCAGCGAGATATATGTTGGATCGGACTGCACGCCGCAGGAATATCTCTATGAGATGTGCTTGGGCTGTAGGAGCCCCTCCGGAGTCTGAACCCCCACAGTGAGCACGGGTACCCAAAATTGGAGTCGAGCTACGCGCCGTAGCGGTCATATCATGCATTGCATTGCATTTAGCTACATCTGCTAGCTGTTATGCTATTTATTGGTAATCGTTGGTGCAGGTACAGTGAATATTGATTCTATGACAGGGTAGCCGATTATAGTTTTACATAGTGCTTTATTGCGGATTTCTTATCTGCGCTGTCTTACCCTTGTTTATTACCACTGAGTCTGGCAGTACTCATTTTACTCCCTGCACCTTGTGTGCAGATCCAGGTACCTCTCAGCAGACTTGATTCGGTAGCTACTTGGAGGCATTGTGCGGGATAGTCGAGGTAGTTGCAGCGTCCGCAGGACCTGACTCCCCTTCTAGCTGTCATTTCTTATCTTGTTGTCTTTCCTTTCCGCACTGAGTTTGTTATAAACTTTATTACACTTATGTTCTTTAGAGGCTCATGACTCTTGACCCTTCGGTCTATGGGAGTTAGTATATTTTGGGACTTGGTCTCCCCGTTGTTGGTATAAATATTACTATTGTTTCATATTTTGAAATGCTTAAATGGGTTAAAGAGAGCTTCTAGCTCCGTTGTTGATATTGATTGGTCAGGCTGGCTTAGCAATGTGCTGGGCGCCATCACGACCGGATTTGGGGTCGTGACACGCTTTTATCTATTTCTATGTGTAGTCTCTTTGTTCCGAGACAAACAGAATTATGTTATATTTCTTTCAAACTCTTATGTGTAGTTTTCAGTAGTAGTTCGTGAGTTGGTGACTCCACGTCTTGGGTAGAGGATTTCAGTTTGATTTTCATCTTGTAATTAGTTATTTCTATTTCGATAAAGTATTCCACATTTATTTAATTAAAATTGTGTTAAAAACAGAATAGTATGAATACAGTGGCTTGCCTAGCTACCACGAGTAGGCGCCATCACGATCCCGATGTTGGGGGAAAAATCCGAGTCGTGACAGATACACAGCATGAGAAGATAAACAGAAAAGTCCTAGACTAGCATGTGAAGCACAGGATCGAAATAGCAAGAGATGTGAAACAAAAATGAAATAAGAAAACTAACATAAACCCTATGGCTAACATGTGAAAACAAGAATCGGCAAAAGACATACTGAAACATGCAAAGAGACAGAAAAGGAAAACAACCAATATATTGAAAGCTATCGAATCAGGAACCACAGTACAGGAGATGAAAAAGAAAAGTGAAATCAAGACGAATCTTTTAAAATAGGGAAACAAGAAAAAGATAAAAAAAACAACAAGATATGAACAGCCAAAAAGAAAATAAACAAGCATATAAGGAGAGGGGGACTTAGCTTGGCGGGGTCTGTCCCCCAAGCTTCCTATTTCTTTTTCTTTTTTTCACTCTCTCTCGAACTCTTTCAGACCCTCTTATTCCTTTGTTTCCTCTTTATTCTCCCTTTTCTCATTTTTTTTTCTTTTTTCTGCTTTAGCCTTCAAGACGGTGTTTTTTAGGTTTTTTGGTTTGGACTGGGTGTTTGGAAAGGGTAAAAGAATGGATCTTTGAAGGTTGAAGTTTTGAAGTCGCCGGAGTTAGGGTTCCGGCGACCTTCTTTGGGATATTTGAGAAGTTCAAGGCAGATTCGAGGGGCGTGGGTGGTATGGTTGGGTAGATCAGGTAAAAAGGGTTCGAATGGCATTGGTTTGAAGGATGTTCTCATTGTTTGAGTGGTCACCGGTGAAGTTCCGGTGACCGGCGTTCAAAAGAAAGGGTCTTTTTTTTTTTGAGCTTTGATGGAGAAGAAGATAAAAAAGAAGGAAAAGAAGAGAGAAGGGAGTTAGAGGGGCCGGCGACCACTATGGAGGGTGGTGGCCGCCATTGGCCGTCTAGGGTTCGAAGGTTGAAGACGATGAAGGAGACGGAGAGGGGCAAGGTAGAAGGGCGGCTAAGGTTTGCAAATTAGAGAAATGGCTTGGTCTGTTCAGACCAAAGCTTTAAATACTTGGGGCAATTGATGAGATCTGAGCCGTTCATTTGATGAAGATCGACTGCTCTGAGGCGCGTTACAAAAACGACGTCGTTTGGATGCTTATGAGACCAAGGTCTCGCTCGTTGGATCAACTAGGACGGATGGCTCAGATTCGATCTCTCTCTTAACTAATTAAATTAATCCGTCCTTTTATCTCAGCCATTGGATTAAACAAGACGGACGGCTGAGATTGATCCTCACATCTTAATTAATTAAAACTAACCTGCTAATTATTTGGGCCGTTGGATTGAACCTAGATGAACGGCCGAGATTGCATCAGCTTAAAGCATTGGACCGGATCCTTTGGGCTTATGTGCTTGGGCCTCCAAATTCAATTCAAATTGGCCCAAGCTTATTACACCACCAATTGTTTTTGATTTTCTGGTATTTTAATGATTTTTATGTATTTTCTTTTATATTTTTTTTCTTTTCTTTTATGGAATATTATAAAAACCTAATTTCCTACTTACTCTAATTATTTAGTATTTTTGGCAATTTTCTACTATTTTTCCCTAATTTTCGCTATTTAAACTATTTTTGGTGATTTTCTTCTAAAAACTAATTAATTAAAACAAAGTAATTACATAGCCTAATTTTTTTGATTTTTTTTCTAATTTCTATTTATTCAAACACAAAAAGTGTAGCTAATTTCAAACAAAGCATGTAATTGCACTCAAAAATATATTTATTTTAATTTTGGAATTAATTGCCCGGTGCAAAAATCATGTGCTCACACTATGCTGGAGTTATTGAATCCTGATAAAGTATGCACCTTTGGAATCATCTTATCCTCATTTGCATCTCCCGTAACACCCTTAGTAGGATGATATTTGCTGAACTTCCTGGATCAATCAAAAATCTTTTTATTTTAATATCATGTACGAGTAAAGATATTACCAGAGCATCGTTATGGGGAGTGATCACTCCTTCCATGTCTGCGTCATCATAAGCGATAACTTCATCTTCTAACGTTTGGCGTGTATGTTTCCCATGCATGATTGTGAGTTTAGAAGCTTTGTTGGAAGCTGGATATGCCACCTCATAAATACCTTCTCCCCCGCTTATAACATTCAAGGTTCTCTTAGGTGATTGGGGCTTTGGTGGATCTTGTCTATTTTTCATGTAGGCCTGCTTTCCTTTCTCACTAAATAACTCAGTGATATAGCCCTATTTCAATAGATGATCTACTTCACTCTATAAAAATCGGCATTCTGAGGTCTTATGCCCGTGATCATTATGAAATTTACCCCAATGATCTGTATTGCGTTTGTTTGGATTTGAATGCATCTCCTTCGGCCATCGTACCTTATCTCTCATGCCTCGTAAAACATCTATGAGCTCGAAGGTGGTAACATTGAAATTGTATCTACCGAATCTTGCCTTCAAACTTCCATCGTCATCAAATAGCTCCTGCCTGTTTCTATCATTTCTAAATCTTGAGAATGAATTGGATTCCCGACTTCTCGATTTTTGATCATATCGTTGATTTTCTTGTTTCGTTCTTGAATCCTTTCTTGCAGGGCCCAGATATGGATCGTATCTATTTTTACCTGATCTTTTTTCGGTTTCGGACCTCCTGGATCTGCTCCTTTCATCATGGGAATGTTGGAGTACGGTATCTTCTTCAATTCTAAGTTTTGTGCTATACATGTTATAAACATCATTCCATGTTGTTGCATGAAATTCACGAAGGCTTTCTTTAAGCTTTCTTGTGGCTTCAGAGCTTTTGTCGTTCAAATTACTTGCAAAAGTGTGACGACCCGGCCCGTCGTCACGAGAATTTCCACCCCGTTATGTTGTAAATACATGTTTTGTGATTTTATATCAATATTAAAGTCTATCGGGTGAGTTAGGAGTGAATTGGATTGAAAATGAGGCATATAGCCTTTGTGAAGGAAACTTAAATAAGGAAAGTCAACCCGGAGTTGACTATTTGGTTAGAGGGCTCGGAATCGGATTCTGATGATTCGGTTAGTTCCGGAAGGTGATTTGTGACTTAGGGGAGCGATCGGAATTGAATTTGGAGGCCCGGTGTAGAAATAGGCTTGAATTGGCTAAGGTTGAATTTTGGCGAAATCCGAACGGTAGGTGAGATTTTGATCCGGAGGTCGGAATGGAATTCTGACAGTTGCATGAGCTCCGTTAGGTGATTTTGGATGTGCCTGCAAAATTTCAGGTCATTCGGACGTCGTTTGGTCGGGTTTTTGATTGAATGTGTAATTTGGAATGTTTTAAGGAATTTAGGCTTGAATTCGATGCGAATTATGGGTTTTGATGTTGTTAGACGTGTTTCGAGGATTGGAGCAAGTTCGAATGAGGTATTAAGATGTGTTGGTATGTTTGGATGAGGTCCCGGGGGCCTCGGGGTGATTTCGGATAGTTAAACGGGAGAAATTGTGGAAAAATTGCAGGTTGGGATCCTGCTTCTGTTGTTTCCGCTCCTGCGGAATTTTGGACGTAGGAGCGTGTCCGCAGAAGCGGACGAGATGCGCAGGAGCGGGTGGTTACGCAGAAGCGGAAGCCTTTCCGCTGAAGCGGGGTCGCTGGTGCGAGCCAGTGATCGCAGAAGCGGACGAGAGAAATTGGGCATGGTCCGTAGAAGCGGACATTTTTCCGTTTGGGCGAGACCGCAGAAGCGGTCAATGATGCGCAGAGGCGGATGTGTCCGCGGAAGCGGAAGCTTCTTCGCAGAAGCGGGTCCGCTTAAGCGGCCCTTTGTTCGCAGAAGCGGAAATGGCCGGCTAGGCCTGGAACCGCTGAAGCGACCCTTTGGTCGCGGATACGGGTGCGTAGGAGCGGAAAATGTTCCGCAGAAGCGAAAATCGCTGTAAGTAAGTGTATCAGAAGTTAGAAAAATTTCAGAACATTTAACACATTTTGGGTCTCGGCTTTAGAGGCGATTTGGGCGATTTTGAAGAGAAATTCAAGGGAAATCATCAAGTAATCATCTATGGACTTAAACTATGATTAGTATTGGTAATATTATGCAATTATATCATGAAAATGGAGGAATTTGGGGTAATTTATGGAGGATTTAGCCCTAGGCTTGGACTTTAGAAAATCAAGGTTTTGAATGGGCAAATGGAGTCCGAATTTGGTAAAATTGATATGCTTAGACTCGTATTGAGATGAGGGTTCCGAATATGTGACTTTCGTGATTTTTCGACAAGCGTACCGAAAGTCGGGTTTTGACAACTTTGGGAATTTTGATGTAAATTGAGTTATATTGATTGGGTGTCGTCCCATTGGCCTAATTTGTTGTGTTTCTACTGTATTTGATCAGATTCTACACGTGCGGAGCTTGATTCTCGTGGCAAGGGCATTGCGGAGTAGTCGTCGCGCCGTATCGAGGTGAGTAATAGATGTGGGTGATGACCAGCGGGTTCGAAACCCCGGTATACCACTTTGTGACGCTGTATAGCGGCGAGACACGCACACTCTTGAGAGTGCGGGGTCGATCATGAACTCGAGACTATATATTAGTCCGACCTGTTGATACTGTATTATTGGCTATTCTCGAGCCGTCGAACCTCCTTCTCGGATGGTTGCATATATATATAATGTGATAATGGCCACTCTTGAGCCGAGGAACCCCCTTCTTGGGCGGTTGAGTATACATGTGGGCCGTGAGCCAGTTGTTGGATCCCGCGAGGATCGTTATCATTGTCTTATCATATAGACATACTAGTTTACTACTAGTCCGCATCTATTTTTGTTATCATGCCAATTCCAATCTCTGGAACTTGGTATTACTGTTTTCCAACTGAAAAATGATAAAAGAGTTTTCAAAAACTATTTTGAGCTTGCGAGGCTGTATCTGCATATTAGCTGACTAGTAGTGGATCGGGCTGCGCGCCGCAGCGAGATATATGTTGGATCGGACTGCACGCCGCAGGAATATCTCTATGAGATGTGCTTGGGCTGTAGGAGCCCCTCCGGAGTCTGAACCCCCACAGTGAGCACGGGTACCCAAAATTGGAGTCGGCTACACGCCGTAGCGGTCATATCATGCATTGCATTGCATTTAGCTACATCTGCTAGCTGTTATGCTATTGATTGGTATTTGTTGGAACAGGTACAGTGAAGATTGATTCTATGACAGGGTAGCTGATTATAGCTTTACATAGTGCTTTATTGCGGATTTCTTATCTGCGCTGTCTTACCCTTGTTTATTACCACTGAGTCTGGCAGTACTCATTTTACTCCCTGCACCTTGTGTGCAGATCCAGGTACCTCTCAGCAGTGATCTAGTAGCTGTGCAAGGCGACGTTTGTGGATATACGAGGTAGCTGCAGAGTCCGCAGGACCCGATATTCCTTTCCACTGTCTTTTGATTTTGTATTGACATTTCTTTCCGCACTTGGTATTTTGTAAACCTTTACACACTCATGTTCAGTAGAGGCTCATGACTCTTGACCCTTGGTCTATGGGAGTTGATGTATTATGGGACTTGGTTCCCCGTTTTCGTTACATATATCGCTGTTGTTTCTTGAATTAGTTTGTTTAAATGGGTTAAAGAGAGCTTCTAGCTCCGTGGTTGATATGGATTGGTCGGGTGGCTTAGCAATGTGTCGGGCGCCATCACGACCGGATTTGGGGTCGTGACAAGTTGGTATCGGAGCCTAGGTTTACTAGGCCTCGCGAGTCTTGAGCCGGTTAGTAGAGTCTTGTGGATCGGTACGGGGACGCCCGTACTTATCCTCGGGAGGTCGCGAACCTTTAGGAAAACTTCACTTTTCTTGAACTCCGTCGTGCGATCTTGTTGTTCTAAGAACCGAACTTCTATATTCTATTCTCTCGCGGATGGCGAGAACACGAGCATCGGGACGAGGTGGACGACCTCCATTGCCACCTGTTAGAGACCGCGGGCGCGGTCGTGCTAGAGTTAGAGGTAGGGCGGCCGAGGCGGTGCCACCGACCCGCCCGTTGTACCGGCTCGGAGTAGCCCCGCTGGTTGATGCTCCGGCGAGTCCCGCTTCGGGCCGGACTATATCTATTGCTATTCCCGGTCTTCGGGAGACTCTTGCTCAAATATTATCGGTGTGTTCCGGTTTGGCTCGGGTAGTTTCAGCCTACCGCTACCGTAGCGACATCCCAGTCAGGGGGTGGTCAGTAGACCCCCTGCAGCTCGCACACCCGACCCGGTTGTTCAGGGACTTCAGACGCCGCAGGCGGTCCCCGCTCAGTGGTTGCACCGGTTATTCCTCCAGCCGCACCAGCTCCAGCTCCAGCTCCAGAGGGTTCAGGTTATGCCCGAGGACGAGCAGCGTCGTCTCGAGAGGTTTGGTAGACTTCAGCCACCCCATTTCGGTGGCGTTGAGGGCGAGGATGCCCGTGGTTTCTTGGATAAGTGTCAAAGATGCCGCGTACGGCCGGTATTCTCGAGTCCGACGGAGTTTCATTTACTACATTTCAGCTCACCGGTCCCGCATTTGATCGGTGGGAGGAGTTTCGAGAGGCGTAGGCCTGCTAGAGAAGCACCTCTCACATGGCAGCAGCTTCTCTACTCTCTTTCTAGAGAAATATGTACCTCGGCCTCGTCGCGAGGAGCTACGTCGCCGGCTCGAGTGGTTGATTCAGGGCGACATGTCCGTGACTCAGTATGAGCTTAGATTCACTCAGCTGGCTAGGCATGCCACATGGATGATCCCCACTGATAGGGAGAGGATCGGGAGGTTCATTGATGGCCTCAACTACTCTATCCGTATTCTTATGACCAGCGAGCGAGTTCTATCATCACCGTTTGAGCAGGTAGCGGATATGGCACGCTCCATTGAGGCGGATCGTCGCCGAGAGAGAGAGGAGCGGGAGGCCAAGCGGCCTCGTGGTTCTGGTAGTTTCAGTGGTGCTCCATCTAGAGGGCATTCCCAGCAGAGCAGAGGTCGCTCATCTAGACCTTCTCATTCAGGCCGCCCAGAGCAGAGCGGAGGTTCTTATGGTCGTGGTCGACAGGGGTTTCAGCAGGGTCAGCCATCGCTTAGTGCCCTCCCAGCCCAGAGTGCAGCACCTACTTCTCCAGCACCAGGTGCATGTTATGAGTGTGGTGAGTTTGGCCACATGAGGAGACATTGCCCTCGACTACGTAGGGGCAGGACTCGGCAGAGGGATCAGCCCTCCTCTTCAGCACTATCTCAGTCTAGTAGAGGTGGAGGTCAGTCTTCTCGTGGTCGCCCCAGGGGCGAGGAGAGATCTGGTGGAGGCCAGGCACGGTTCTATGCACTTCCCGACAGGCGTGATGCAGTTGCCTCCGATGCAGTGATTACAGGTATCATTTCTGTCTGTCACAGAGATGCCTCGTTCTATTTGATCCAGGGTCCACATATTCTTACGTGTCCTCTTATTTTGCACATCATTTGGGTGCGACTCGTGGTAGTCTTGATTTACCTGTTCATGTATCCACCCCCGTGGGTGATACGATTGTTGTGGATCATGTCTATAGATCCCGTGTTATATCTATTGGGGGTCTGGAGACCCAGGCAGATTTGTTATTGTTGGGCATGGTGGACTTTGATGTTATATTGGGTATGGACTGGTTGTCTCCGTACCATGCTATATTGGACTGTTATGCTAAGACAGTTACGTTGGCCATTCCTGGTATTTCTCGTATTGAGTGGCGGGGTTCGACCGATTTCGTCCCTAGCCGTGTTATTTCGTTCTTAAAGGCTCAGAAAATGGTTGAAAAAGGGTGTTTATCGTACTTAGCTTTTGTGAGAGATGTGGGAGCTGAGTCTCCTAGCATTGATTCTGTACCTGTTGTGAGGGATTTCCCAGATGTATTCCCCTCAGACCTGCCGGGCATGCCGCCGGACAGGGATATTGATTTTGGCATTGACTTGGTGCCGGGCACTCAGCCTATATCCATTCCTCCTTGTCGGATGGCACCAGCTGAGTTGAAAGAACTGAAAGAGCAGCTTCAAGAGCTTCTGGATAAGGGTTTCATCCGCCCTAGTGTGTCTCCGTGGGTGCGCCGGTATTATTTGTTAAAAAGAAAGATGGTTCCATGCGAATGTGTATTGATTATAGGCAATTGAACAAAGTGACAGTGAAGAACAAGTACCCTCTACCGCGCATAGATGATTTGTTTGATCAGTTACAGGGTGCGAGGGTGTTTTCTAAGATCGATCTTCGTTCAGGCTATCATCAGCTGAAGATCAGGGACTCGGATATTATGAAGACTGCATTCAGGACCCGATGTCATTATGAGTTTCTTGTGATGTCGTTTGGACTGACCAACGCCCCAGCAGCATTTATGCATCTAATAAACAGCGTGTTCAAGCCTTATTTGGATTCATTTGTGATCGTGTTCATTGATGACATTCTAGTCTACTCCCGTAGTCAGGAGGAGCATGCTCAGCATTTGAGCATTGTGTTGCAGAGATTGAGGGAGGAGAAGCTATATGCTAAATTCTCCAAGTGCGAGTTTTGGCTCGAGTCCGTAGCATTTTTGGGACATGTGGTGTCTCGTGATGGTATTCGGGTTGATCAGAAAAAGATAGAGGCGGTGCAGAGTTGGCCTAGACCGTCCTCAGCTACAGAGATCATGAGTTTTCTTGGCTTGGCGGGGTATTATCGCCGGTTCGTTCAGGGATTTTCATCCATTGCTTCTTCATTGACTAAATTGACCCAGGAAGGGTGCACCATTCGTGTGGTCGGATGAGTGCGAGGAGAGCTTTCAGAAGCTCAAGACAGCTTTGACCACAGCTCCAGTGTTAGTATTGCCATCGACTTCAGGTTCATATACCGTTTATTGTGATGCCTCGAGAGTGGGGATAGGTTGTGTGTCGATGCAGGAAGGAAAGGTAATTGCTTATGCTTCTCGGCAGTTGAAGCCGCATGAGAAGAACTATCCTGTTCATGATTTGGAGCTAGCCGCCATTGTTCATGCATTGAAGATTTGGAGGCACTATTTGTACGGTGTGTCTTGTGAGGTGTATACCGACCATCGTAGTCTCCAGCACTTGTTCAAACAGAAAGACCTTAATTTGAGACAATGGAGATGGCTAGAGTTGCTGAAGGATTATGACATTACTATATTATATCATCCGGGTAAGGCCAATGTGGTGGCCGATGCTTTGAGCCGGAAGGCGGTCAGTATGGGGAGCTTGGCATATATTCCAGCTGAGGAGAGGCCATTTGCTTATGATGTTCGGGTGCTAGCCAATCGGCTAGTGAGGTTAGATATTTCGGAGCCCAGCAGGGTATTGGCTTGTGTTGTACCTCGGTCATCTCTATATGATCGTATTCGTGAGCACCAGTATGATGATCCGCATTTGGCTGTCCTTAGGGACAGAGTTCAGCATGATGATGCTAGAGATGTCACCATTGATAGTGACGGTGTATTGAGGATGCAGGGCCGGATATGTGTGCCCAATGTTGATGGCCTTCGTGAGTTGATTCCGGAGGAGGCCCATAGCTCGCGGTATTCTATCCATCCAGGAGCCGCGAAGATGTATCAAGATTTGAAACAGCACTATTGGTGGAGAAAGATGAAAATGGACATTGTCGGACATGTAGCACGGTGCCTCAACTGTCAGCAGGTTAAGTACGAGCATCAGAGGCCCGGTGGCGTATTTCAGCGCATTGTTATTCCTGAGTGGAAATGGGAGAGGATCACTATGGACTTTGTTACTGGACTCCCTCGGACGGCGAGGAAGTTTGATTCTGTATGGGTGATTGTGGATAGATTGACCAAGTCAGCTCACTTCATTCCAGTTAGTACTACCTACTCATCGGAGCGGTTGGCAGCGATCTTTATTCGAGAGATTGTTCGGTTGCATGGAGTTCCGGTGTCTATCATATCCGACAGGGGTACTCAGTTCACTTCTCAGTTTTGGAGAGCATTTCAGCGAGAGATGGGTACGCGGGTTGAGTTGAGTACAACATTTCACCCCCAGACAGACGGGCAATCTGAGCGCACTATTCAGATCTTGGAGGATATGTTGTGAGCTTGTGTGATTGATTTTGGTGGTTCGTGGGATGAGTTCCTACCACTTGCTGAGTTTGCCTACAACAATAGTTATCGGTCGAGTATTCAGATGGCCCCGTATGAGGCATTGTATGGCAGGCGATGTAGATCCCCCGTGGGATGGTTTGAGCCTGGCGAGGTTAGATTGATAGGGACCGAGTTAGTCCAGGATGCTCTGGATAGAGCAAAGTTGATCCAGGAGAGGCTTCGTACGACACAGTCTCGTCAGGAAGAGTTATGCGGACCGTAGAGTTCGAGAGTTGTCTTTCATGGTCGGTGACAGAGTATTGTTGAAGATTTCACCGATGAAGGGTGTCATGAGGTTTGGGAAGAAAGGAAAGTTGAGTCCCAGGGTACATTGGTCCTTTTGAGATACTTAGGAGAGTTGGAGAGGTGGCATACGAGTTGGCCTTGCCGCCCAGCTTATCCAGCGTTCATCCAGTATTCCATGTGTCTATGCTCCGGAAGTACATCGGGGATCCGTCTCATGTATTAGACTTCAGTACCATTCAGCTTGATGGTGATCTATCCTATGATGTGGAGCCTATAGCCATTTTGGGTCGACAGGTTCGTAAGCTGAGATCTAAGGACATAGCTTCAGTAAAGGTTCAGTGGAGAGGTCGACCCGTGGAGGAGGCCACCTGGGAGATCGAGCGGGAGATGCGGAGCAGATATCCTCATTTGTTTGAGACTTCAGGTATGTTTCTTGACCCGCTCGAGGACGAGCGTTTGCTTAAGAGGGGGAGAATGTGACGACCCGGCCCGTCGTCACGGGAATTACCACCCCGTTATGTTGTAAATACATGTTTTATGATTTTATATCAGTGTTAAAGCCTATCAGGTGAGTTAGGAGTGAATTGGATTGAAAATGAGGCATATAGCCTTTGTGAAGGAAACTTGAATAAGGAAAGTCAACCCGGAGTTGACTATTTGGTTAGAGGGTTCAGAATCGAATTCTGATGATTCGGTTAGTTCCGGAAGGTGATTTGTGACTTAGGGGAGCGATCGGAATTGAATTTGGAGGCCCGTGTAGAAATAGGCTTGAATTGGCTAAGGTTGAATTTTGGCGAAATCCGAACGGTAGGTGAGATTTTGATCCGGAGTCGGAATGGAATTCCGACAGTTGCAGTAGCTCCGTTAGGTGATTTTGGATGTGCCTGCAAAATTTCAGGTCATTCGGACGTCGTTTGGTCGGGTTTTTGATCGAATGTGTAATTTGGAATGTTTTAAGGAATTTAGGCTTGAATTCGATGCGAATTATGGGTTTTGATGTTGTTAGACGTGTTTCGAGGATTGGAGCAAGTTCAAATGAGGTATTAAGATGTGTTGGTATGTTTGGATGAGGTCCCGGGGGCCTCGGGGTGATTTCGGATGGTTAAACGGGAGAAATTGTGGAAAAATTGCAGGTTGGGATCCTGCTTCTGTTGTTTCCGCTCCTGCGGAATTTTGGACGTAGGAGCGTGTCCGCAGAAGCGGACGAGATGCGCAGGAGCGGGTGGTTACGCAGAAGCGGAAGCCTTTCCGCTGAAGCGGGGTCGCTGGTGCGAGCCAGTGATCGCAGAAGCGGACGAGAGAAATTGGGCATGGTCCGCAGAAGCGGACATTTTTCCGTTTGGGCGAGACCGCAGAAGCGGTCAGTGATGCGCAGAGGCGGATGTGTCCGCAGAAGCGGAAGCTTCTTCGCAGAAGCGGGTCCGCTTAAGCGGCCCTTTGTTCGCAGAAGCGGAAATGGCCGGCTAGGCCCTGGAACCGCCGAAGCGACCCTTTGGTCGCGGATACGGGCTCGTAGGAGCGGAAAATATTCCGCAGAAGCGAAAATCGCTGTAAGTAAGTGTATCAGAAGTTAGAAAAATTTCAGAACATTTCACACATTTTGGGTCTCGGCTTTAGAGGCGATTTGGGCGATTTTGAAGAGAAATTCAAGGGAAATCATCATGTAATCATCTATGGACTTAAACTATGATTAGTATTGGTAATATTATGCAATTATATCATGAAAATGGAGGAATTTGGGGTAATTTATGGAGGATTTAGCCCTAGGCTTGGACTTTAGAAAATCAAGGTTTTGAATGGGCAAATGGAGTCCGAATTTGGTAAAATTGATATGCTTAGACTCATATTGAGATGAGGGTTCCGAATATGTGACTTTCGTGATTTTTCGACAAGCGTACCAAAAGTCGGGTTTTGACAACTTTGGGAATTTTGATGTAAATTGAGTTTTATTGATTGGGTGTCGTCCCATTGGCCTAATTTGTTGTGTTTCTACTGTATTTGATCATATTCTACACGTGCGGAGCTTGATTCTCGTGGCAAGGACATTGCGGAATAGTCGTCGCGCCGTATTGAGGTGAGTAATAGATGTGGGTGATGACCAGCGGGTTCGAAACCCCGGTATACCACTTTGTGACGCCGTATAGCGGCGAGACATGCACACTCTTGAGAGTGCGGGGTCGATCATGAACTGGAGACTATATATTAGTCCGACCTGTTGATACTGTATTATTGGCTATTCTCGAGCCGTCGAACCTCCTTCTCGGATGGTTGCATATATATATATATAATGTGATAATGGCCACTCTTGAGCCGAGGAACCCCCTTCTTGGGCGGTTGAGTATACATGTGGGCCGTGAGCCAGTTGTTGGATCCCGCGAGGATCGTTACCATTGTCTTATCATATAGACATGCTAGTTTACTACTAGTCCGCAGCTATTTTTGTTATCATGCCAATTCCAATCTCTGGAACTTGATATTACTGTTTTCCAACCGAAAAATGATAAAAGAGTTTTCAAAAACTACTTTTGAGCCTGCGAGGCTGTATCTGCATATTAGCTGACTAGTAGTGGATCGGGCTGCGCGCCGCAGCAGGATATATGTTGGATCGGACTGCACGCCGCAGGAATATCTCTATGAGATGTGCTTGGGCTGTAGGAGCCCCTCCGGAGTCTGAACCCCCACAGTGAGCACGGGTACCCAAAATTGGAGTCGGGCTACACGCCGTAGCGGTCATATCATGCATTGCATTGCATTTAGCTACATCTGCTAGCTGTTATGCTATTTATTGGTATTTGTTGGAACAAGTACAATGAAGATTTATTCTATGACAGGGTAGCTGATTATAGCTTTACATAGTGCTTTATTGCGGATTTCTTATCCGCGCTGTCTTACCCTTGTTTATTACCACCGAGTCCGGCAAGTACTCATTTTACTCCCTCGCCGCAGAGTGCAGATCCGTGTACCTCTCAGCAGTGATCTAGTAGCCGTGCAAGGCGACGTTTGTGGATATACGAGGTAGCTGCAGAGTCCGCAGGACCCGATATTCCTTCCCACTGTCTTTTGATTTTGTATTGACATTTCTTTCCGCACTTGGTATCTTGTAAACCTTTATACACTCATGTTCAGTAGAGGCTCATGACTCTTGACCCTTGGTCTATGGGAGTTGATGTATTATGGGACTTGGTTCCCCGTTTTCGTTACATATATCGTTGTTGTTTCTTGAATTAATTTGTTTAAATGGGTTAAAGAGAGCTTCTAGCTCCGTGGTTGATATGGATTGGTCAGGCTGGCTTAGCAATGTGCTGGGCGCCATCACGACCGGATTTGGGGTCGTGACAAAAAGCTATTGTAGCCAATTATCTGGTACCCGAAGTAAAGTCATTCATTCTCGTTGAAACCTATCAACGAAGTCTCTGCGTAACTCCGTGTCTGATTGTTTAATTTTAAAATATCCTCCATTCTTTTTTCAACATTTTGTGCTCCTGAGTGTGCTTTTATAAAAGAATCTGTAAGCTCAGCAAAAGAATTAACAAAATTTTCAAGTAAGAGAGAATACCTGGTTAGTGCTCCCTTTGTAAGTGTTTCTCTAATTTTTTTGACCAATACAGACTCAATTTCCGGCTTGGTTAAATCATTCCCCTTAACGCCCGTAGTAAATGCCGTCACATGATCTCAAGTGTCGGTTGTACCGTCATATTTTGAAATTTCAGGCATTTTAAACTTCTTGGGAATAGGAAGAGAAGCTGCACTTAGTTTCCACGGCTATTAAGAATATTTATCTGCATCAATTCCTTTGATTATTAGAGGAACTCCCGGTATTTGCTCAATCTGTTCGCTTTGTTCCTTGAGTTGTTCCTGCAAGGTTAGTACCATATTTTGTAAATAAGAGTTATTTACATTACATGTATCCATTTCTCGTGGTCCACTGAGGGATCCTTCGTTTATGTTATCGAGACCAGAATGAGGAATCTCCAGTGTAATGTTATTGGGGGGAAAGAGCGAGTGGCGAAGAAGGCAACAAGAGCTTGGTTAACTCGTGCATCAATTATTCTCTGAAGAGCTTGTTCTAGCCCTTCGAAATGTTCAGACTGCTCTTGTTCGTCAGCATATGATACAGGTACAGGAGTACCCTCACGAGACAGACCGTGGAGAGGCTTGAGGGGAAGGAACTATGTTAACATTGTTCAAGTCCCCTTGAGCATGAGGGATCTGGTTTTCAACAATATTGTTGTTGTTGTTGTTGGTGGTGGTGGTGTTTGACACGATGTTAACAACAAGTAAAGTGTGTAAGCTTAGAAAGAATAGATTATCAGATTCCTGGTAACAAAACCAATTTGTTTAACCAAAATATAGAATTTCGACTAAAAATAGAAAATAAGAGAGAAATCGGGTTACTGATAATCAAGAGACCAAAGAATGTAATAGGCTTTCAATAATTAGAATGAACAATAAAGAAAAATTATATTTCAATATGCTTTCAATAGTTGATCGTCCCTACAAATGGTCTAACTTACTCCTTTTATAGCCTACCCTTGGTAAAAGAATGAAACCTAAGCTTTAATGACATAATTATGAGTAATAAATGATATTGAATAGGTCGTTACACAATCATTCCTATTAAATGCCAATTCTTCAACGTATCAGGTATTTAATGTTTGAATTTGGACTTCTTCGTGTCTTCAGATCCATATTTTAAATTCTTTTTGATCCGTTGCCCTTGAATGTCTTGAATTGATATGGAACTCGTATCTACTTGCTTTTCCCTTTTTTCATGTCTCCTATCATTAACTTTGTATCTTTTTTTGAATATTCAAGAGTCCACAATCTTAAATGCCTTATTTAGATACGTGATACGTATCTAAACTATTCCTCGCATCCTCTTTGAACTCCTCTTTTCGATTAAATATTATCTTGTTGACCTTTTGATCAATCCACGTGTCATGCCACATCACCCCTAGTAAAAATTCAATTTCTTCCCAATACAACTCATAGCCATGCTAACAAGTCCATTAGTCTATACACAATGATAGTAACATTTTCTATTGTACTAGTTCCAAGAAGTAATAAAACTTTAGTTGATTCTCTGAAATAACCAACTTTCAAATGAACACTTACGGTCACCAAAACGGCAACTATTCAGAAACCAATTCTATTAGTTGAAATTATACATGAGAACAGGGAATTAAAGGAGAGAAATACCAGACTCGTCAAATTCGCTTGGATAACAAACCCACATAATCATATAAAGAGGCAACAGTAAACCAGCCATTCTAGTTAAATGATATTAGGCTATATAAATGATATTTACACCTTAATATTACCATCCTTTATTTTTGTTTTATAGGCAAATTGCCAATAAAATGCTCTAAATGGCGTTGTTTGTTCGTAGGGATTATTCTAAGTGAGGAAGCACCACATAGTATTTTGGAGGCAATAATATGAAGAAAACGGCCACTCAAGAAGTACCGAGTACAAAGAAGCAAGAAAATTGACTGAGCAAAACCGCGACCGTGGTGAAACTGCTGTAGACCGCGGTGGATCAAGTACTTGCGGCAGAATACTCAGTGTTCACCGCGGTCGAGCCGTGGTCTTGCCTCGACTGCGGTGTACTATTCACTTTCCAGGAATTAGGGGACCAAAGTGTAAATTCGGGAAAACTTGTGCCAAACCCTTATAAGCTTTAGAACTCGCCCAAGACTATTTTAAGCATGTTTTAGACTACTTTGGAGGCAAGAACAAGTGAGACAAGAGTAACAAAACATTAGAATTCTTCTATCTTCTTTTGATTATTTCTATTACCCATTATGAATAATTTAGTAGTTTTATCTTGTTTTGTGATGAGTAGCTAATTTCCTAGTTTAGTGTTTTGATGGAACCTATTGAAAGATGAACTTTTTGTTATGTTAATAAAGTTTGCCCGGTTTAATCTTTATTTGTTCAACTATGTTCTTATTTTAGTTAATTGACACGATCCTCAATTAGTTGTACCTATTTAGTGTGCATAACTCGGGAGAGAGTGCATATTTAGGTAGTTGTTGAACAACACCATCCCAAAGTATATGGGGGATCAATAACCAAGGGTTTAAAGGCGAGATTAGGGATAACGAAGCCTTGGTTGTGATCTAAAGTAGGCTGTAATAAACAAAGCCAACTAGCGTATCCGGGAGAGTGCGTCTAGTAAATTATTATGTTTACTCGAGAGAGATTTACGGTAATAATAGTTCTCATGATTGATAGAGATGATTAGGTAATTCTATGTG
Organism: Nicotiana noctiflora; assembly: GCA_032618575.1. NCBI lineage: Eukaryota > Viridiplantae > Streptophyta > Magnoliopsida > Solanales > Solanaceae > Nicotiana > Nicotiana noctiflora. The sequence continues at coordinate 157,659 of JASVEL010000386.1, read as the reverse complement.
AAGCATAACCTGAAGGGATTCCATATATAGGGAAAATCATAACCTTAGAACCTTCTCTTAATTATTTACAACTTAATCATATTTTGTTTTCAATTGCATATTTACATTCATTCTTAGTTAGTAGAAATATATTCAATTGTTATTGTCAATGTTTGGGGAGTTGATTTCGTGGAATTTAGTAAGTCTAACGAAAGTAATTGAGAGGTTAATTTCTTGTGGGTTCGACTTTGGGCCGAATACTCGGATTATAGTTGCAACATCCGCATGTACTTTTTATAAGGCATAGTTGGGCATGATCAAATTTTGGCGATGTTGTCGGAGACTTAACGATGTTATCAATTACAATTGAAAGAAATACAAAAATTCTTAGTATAATCAGTTTTCTCTATGCCCAATCTATACATTGAAATTTTAACGTCTGTTGACTTGGTTGTACATATGCATGCCTAGAAACTCAACGAGAACTGGTGAAGTATTCAAAGCTTTATTTGATCTCGAGAAAGTTCTTAAGGCCTTGAACCGGCCAACCGGAAAAGCAAACATCAACAAACAATTGAACAAATCAAACCAAATACGGGAGATCACGAAGGAAACACAGTTGCACTTATAGCGCCACCAACACCTCTTGTGCCAAAGGCTGCTCTCTATGATTGGGCACAACCCACAGCTGAAAATGTGGCCACAACAATTTTAGTTCCGCGGATACAAGCTGAATCATTCTAAATCACAAATAACATGTTGCACTTGTTACAAAACAAGGGACTATTTTCAGGGTCACAAGTCGAGGATCCTCATTAGCACTTGAAGAATTTCCTATTAATCTGCAAAATCCAAAGGCATCCCAACGTAACTCAAGCAATGAAGTTGTTATTGTTTCAATTCTCAATGACAGGAGATACCAAGACATGGCTAAACTCACTCCCCATAAATTCTATCACAACTTGGAAGGACTTAGTCAAGCAATTCCATAACAAGTTCCACCAACCAAACACGACTGCGCAACAAATTGACGAAATTTTAAGTTTTAAGTAGAGACCAATGGAGGCCCTGCATGAAACATGGGAATGCTTCAAAGGTGTGTTGGTTATATGTCCACACCATAGTATTCTAGATCTGATGTTGGGGCAATGGTTTTACATGTAATTGTGAGATAGTGTGAAGACCATAGTTGATGCTTCAATTGGTGGAGCATTTTTGAGCAAAACATGGAGAGAAGGCCAGAGTTTGCTTGACAAGATGGCACAAAATTCAGAATGGACAATCAGGAATGCACCTATCACCCTAGTGGTTCACTCAGTGCCCTTAGATCCATCCAACTGTCACGACCCGGATTTTCCCCCAACCTCGAGATCGTGATGGCGCCTAGTCGTGGTAGCTAGGCAAGCCACTGTATTCATACTAACCTGTTTTTAATACAATTTCATAATTTATTTATCAACAAACCATAACTTTAATTAAATAAGTGCGGAATACTTTATCGAAATAGAAATAACTAACTACAAGGTGAAAATCATACTAAAATCATCTACCCAAGACGTGGAGTCACCAACTCACGAACTACTATTGAATACTACACATAAAAGTTTGAAAGAAATATAACATAATTTTGTTTGTCTCGGAACAAAGAGACTACAGCTAGTAACATAAATAAAGAGAGAGAGACACCGGGCCTGCGGACGTCTGCAAGCTACCTCGGTCTCAAATGTGATCAACTCCCACGCAATCGATTTACTACTGCTGCTCCCGATCGTAACCTGGACCTGTGCAAAAACGCACAGAAGTGTAGTATCAGCACAACCGACCCCATGTGCTGGTAAGTGCCTGGCCTATCCCGGCGAAGTAGTGACAAGCCTAGGACCAGACACCCACATAAACCTGTGCAATTCAATACATATGTATACCACAGAATAACAAGAAATAACCAGGTAATAACACAATAAGGAATATCTCAAAGAATTCAACAATTAACAACAGTTAATAAATTCACAAGGAAAACAAAGTATAATGGAAATACAAGTAATATCAAATCAAGGAATAGCAAGAAGTTGCACGGCATCACCCTTCGTGCTTTTACTCTCATCCTCACCAAATAAGCAAATAAAGTACACGGCATCACCCTTCATGCTTTTACTCTCATCCTCACATCCATAGTACGGCATGATCCTTCGTACATGGTTCAATAACATGGCACGGCATGATCCTTCGTGCATAATCAATAAAACATGGCACGACATTAACCTTCGTGCATAAATATTAAAACAAGGCACGACATCACCCTTCGTGCATTATCACTCTTCCTCACCCAAATAACAATCACAGTTAAGGGCAAAGAAAGAAACAGTAATTCATAAACCGTCCCAACAAGGGCAATCAATAATTATCTTCACAACAAGTCCCGACAAGTTATCTTCACAACAAGTCCCAACAAGGGAGAACAATAACAATTCATCTGTAATATATCTCAAAATAATCATTTTCCAACGACTCACGGTCATACTAGACGCGAGTGTATGGATGCTCGTCACCACAGCCCATACACCGCACTCGATCACATAACACATAACACATAATCCTATTCCCTCAAGCTAGGATAGAACAAACACTTACCTCGAATGTTTATGAACAATTCAATCCGTGGAAATGTCTTTTTCTTTCAAATTTGGCTCCAATCCAATCGTATCTATACACAATTGATTTAATATCATCAATACTACTCAACAAACTAATTCTTAAGACCAAATACAAGTTTTACAACATTCTGCCCGGAATAGTGAATTTCAACCCCCGGGCCCACATGGTTGGAACTCGGGGTTCGGACCAAAATCCGGTTACCCATCCCCTCACGAGTTCATGTATATGATTTGTTTCAAAATCGGACCTCAATTCGAGGTCCAATTTCCCAATTTACGAAAAACCCTATATTCTAACAAAAACAAGAAATTCTACCATGAAAACCTTTGATTTCTATTGAAAAACATGTTTAATGATGTTAGGAATTGAAAGAATTAAGTAAAAAGTGACTTACAATTGTTTTGATGAAGAAGGAATCCGTGAAGAATCGCAAACGGGTGTTTTTGTTTTGTAAAAAGTGAAGAAATGAACTGAAAATCGTGTTTTACAGGTCTCTGTGTTCGCATTTGCGAACATGGGTTCGCAATTGCGAACCCCAACCAATTTCTGGAGTTTGAAAAATAAGCTAAGGCTGGGAAGTTCGCATTTGCGAACTTTTGTTCGCATTTGCGAAGCCAAGGCAAATCCGGGGGCTTCGCATTTGCGAACATATGTTCGCATTTGCGAACCAGGCTGGCCTCCAGGGACTTTCGCATTTGCGAACATTTGTTCGCATTTGCGAAAAAGGCTGGGCTGAGGGACCTTCGCATTTGCGAAGAATGTTTCGCATTTGCGAAGCAGGCCTTTTCACTGGAGGCCTCGCAATTGCGAGGTTTGCTTCGCATTTGCGAACCCAAACGGTCCTGGGCACCTTCGCATTTGCGACCAAGGGTTCGCATTTGCGAACCCTGCCTTGACCCGCCACCTTCGCAATTGCGAGAAATACTTCGCAATTGCGAAGACAACAGCTGGGTGAAAAACCAGCAGTGCAAAAAACTCAGAATTTCATCCAACGGCCTATCAAATCTTTACCCGAGCTCCCCGGGCTCCAAACCAAACATGTACACAACCTCAAAAACACATTATGAACTTGTTCGTGCGATCACATCGCCAATATCACATCGTTTTCATCAAATCAAGCCTCAAATTCATAATTTTCATACTTTTGGTTTTCAAAACTTTCAAACTTGGGACTCAAGGTCCAAAACATCTCAAACGACATCCGAATGTCACCAAACTTTCCAGAAATCACATATATAATATTTAAGACTTGTACCGGGCGTCGGAACCAAAATACGAGCCCGATACCAAGGTCAATTAATTCATTTCCTTTAACAATAACATCAAAAACAATTTCATAGAAAAATTCATAACTTGGGCTCTAGGCCTCAGAATTCGACTCCGGACGCATGTCCAAGTCCCATATTTTCCTATGGACCTCTCGGGACCATCCAATCTCGGGTCCGGATCCGTTTACCAAAAATGTTGACCGAAGTCAACCATATCAATATTAATATCATTTTTATCCATATTTCTCATAGAATTCATATTTTCTATCACAAAATCTTTCCGTCTACAAGCTCGGATTGTGCACGTAAATCGAGGCAACATGGAATGAGGTTTTCAAGGCCTCAGAAGCTCGAAATTATTAATAAAATAAGTGATGACCCTTTGGGTCGTCACAATCTCCACCTCTAAAACAACCGTTCGTCCTCGAACGGACAAAAGAAAGAAGTACCGAGTCAGGAAACAAGTGTGGGTAACGGCTCCGCATATCAGACTCGGACTCCCAGGTCGATGCCTCAGGAGGCTGACCTCTCCACTGAACACGCACAGAAGGATAACTCTTCGACCTCAGCTGTCAAACCTGCCGGTCTAGAATAGCCACCGCTCCTCCTCGTAAGATAGATCATTGTCCAATTGGACAGTACTGAAGTCTAACACATGAGTGGGATCGCCGTGGTATCTCCGAAGCATAGATACATGAAAAACTGGATGCACGACCGATAAGCTAGGCGGCAAAGCTAATCTGTAAGCCACCCCTCCCACTCTGTCTAGAATCTCAAATGGACCAATATACCTAGGGCTGAGCTTGCCCTTCTTCCCGAACCTCATCACGCCCTTCATAGGCGACACTCGGAGCAATACGTGCTCACCGACCATGAAATCTACATCTCGAACCTTACGATCCGCATAAGTCTTCTCTCTGGACTGAGTGGCACGCAATCTCTCCTGGATAATTTTGACCTTATCCAAGGCCTCCGGAACTAAGTCTGTACCCAACAACCGAGCCTTCCCCGGCTCAAACCATCCAACTGGTGATCGACATCGCCTACCATACAACGCCTCATACGGAGCCATCTGGATGCTAGACTGGTAACTGTTATTGTAGGCGAACTCTGCTAATGGCAGAAACCGGTCCCACGAGCCTCCAAAATCAATAACACAGGCTCGAAGCATGTCCTCTGAATCTGAATAGTCCTCTCGGACTAGCCATCCGTCTGAGGATGAAATGCTGTACTCAACTGAACCTGGGTGCCTAACTCCTGCTGGACCGCTCTCCAGAACCGCGAGGTAAACTGCGTACCCCGATCAGAGATAATAGATACTGGCACTCCATGGAGACGAACAATCTCCTTAATGTAAACCTCCGCTAACCTCTCCGACGAGTAGGAGACAGATACTGGAATAAAGTGTGCTGATTTGGTCAGCCTATCAACAATGACCCAAATAGCATCAAATTTCCTCCGAGTCAAAGGAAGTCCAGTAACGAAGTCCATAGTGATCCGCTCCCATTTCCACTCGGGAATTTCAATCCTCTGGAATACACCACCAGGTCTCTGGTGCTCATATTTCACCTGCCGACAATTTAGACACCGAGCGACATACGCAACGATATCTTTCTTCATTCTGCGCCACCAATAGTGCTGCCGTAAGTCCTGGTACATCTTCGCGGTGCCTGGGTGAATAGAATACCGCGAACTGTGGGCCTCCGCTAAGATCAACTCTCGAATCCCTTCGACATTGGGCACACAAACTCGACCCTGCAATTTCAATACCCCATCATCATCTAGATTTACCTGTGTGGCACCTCCCCGCTGTACTGTATCTCTCAACTCACGCAAATGAGGATCATCAAATTGCCTCTCACGGATATGCTCTAACAAAGAAGAACGAGCGACCGTGCAGGCTAACACCCTGCTAGGCTAAGAAATGTCTAATCTCACGAACCGCTTGGCTAAGGCCTGGACATCTAGAGCTAATGGTCTCTGACTGACCGGAATGTATGCAAGACTACCCATGCCGGCATACTTTCTACTCAAAGCATCGGCCACCACATTGGCCTTACCTGGATGATATAAGATAGTAACATCATAGTCTTTTAGCAACTCTAACCATCTCCGCTGTCGTAGATTCAACTCCTTCTGTTTGAACAAGTACCGTAGGCTTTTGTGATCGGTGTACACCTCACATGTCACACCATATAGATAATGCCTCCAGATCTTTAAGGCATGAACCACTGCTGCTAAGCTCAAGATCATGAACCGGATAATTCTTCTCATGTATTTTCAACTGTCTCGAAGCGTAAGCAATAACCTTACCATCCTGCATCAATATCGCTCCAAGCCCCGTACGAGATGCATCACAGTAAATAGTATAAGGCCCTACACCCGTAGGTAGTATCAGCACTGGTGCTGTAGTCAAGGTTGTCTTAAGCTTCTGGAAGCTCGCCTCACACTCATCTGACCACTGAAAAGGGGTACTCTTTTGGGTCAATGTGGTCATAGGTGCTGCGGTTGAAGAGAACCCCTCCATGAACCAACAATAATAACCTGCTAGCCCCAAAATACTCTGAATCTCAGTAGCCGAAGCTGGTCGACGCCAATTCTGGACCGCCTCAATCTTCTTTGGGTCTACCTGAATACCTTCCACTGATACAATGTGACCCAGAAATGCTACCGAACTCAGCCAGAACTCACATTTAGAAAATTTGGCATATAGCTGGTTATCTTTCAGAGTCTGAAGAACCACTCTGAGGTGCTGCTCGTGCTCTTCCTGGCTGCGGGAGTACACCAGGATGTCATCTATGAAGACTATCACGAATAGATCTAAGTAAGGCCTGAATACCCGATTCATCAACTCCATGAATGCTGCCGGGGCATTGGTCAACCCGAAGGACATAACCAAGAACTCATAATGCCTATATCTAGAGCGAAAGGCTGTCTTAGGAATGTCAGCCGCCCTGATCTTCAGCTGATGGTAGCCCGACCTCAAGTCTATCTTTGAAAATACCTTGGCACCCTGAAGCTGGTCAAATAAATCATCAATTCGCGAAAGTGGATATTTATTTTTGATAGTCACCTTGTTTAACTGCCGGTAATCAATACACATCCGCATCGAGCCATCCTTCTTCTTTACAAATAATACAGGTGCTCCCCAGGGGGAAACACTGGGCCTGATAAAGCCCTTCTCAAGAAGGTCTTGCAACTGATCTTTCAACTCTTTTAGCTCCGGCGGGGCCATACGATAGGGTGGAATAGAGATGGGCCGAGTGCCCGGTGCCAGATCAATACAGAAATCAATATCCCTGTCGGGTGGCATGCCCGGCAGGTCTGAAGGAAAAACCTCAGGAAACTCCCGTGCAATAGGGACTGACTCAATGGAAGGAACCTCTGCGCTGGAATCACGAACATAAGCCAGATAAGCTAGACACTCCTTCTCGACCATGTGTCGAGCCTTAACATAGGAAATAACAGTGCGAACGGAGTGGCTTGAGGTACCTTTCCACTCTAATCGGGGTGATTCTGACAAGGCTAAGGTCACAGTCTTAGCATGACAATCTAGAATAGCATGGTATGGGGACAACCAGTCCATTCCCAATATGACGTCAAAATCTACCATATCCAAAAGCAATAGATCAACACGGGTCTCAAGACCCCCAAATATAACTACGCACGAACGATGCACTCGGTCGACTACAATGGAGTCACCCACTGGTGTAGCCACATAAACTGGAATATCCAGAGCATAGTTGGGCACGGCCAAATACGGTGTGAAGTAGGAAGACACATAGGAATATGTAGATCCAGGGTCAAATAATACTGAAGCACCTCTGCCACACACAAGAATGGTACCTGTAATCACGGCATCTGATGCCTCTGCCTCTGGCCTGGCTGGTAAAGCATAGAATCGGGGATCTGCACCTCCCTTCTGAGCTGCGTCTCTAGGACGACCATCAACTGGCTGACCTCTACCTCTGGCTGGACGGTCTCCACCTCTACGGTCTCGACCTCCACCTCTATAATCTCTACCCCCGCCTCTCGCTGGCTGGGCAGGCTGAGGGTCAGCTGGGGCCTGAATCATAGGACGAGGACCTCGCTGCTGAGAGTTGCCCGCTGCTAGAGGGCAATTCCTGATAAAATGACCTGGGTCACCACAATCGTAGCAACTCTTAGACTGATAGGGCTGCTGGCCCTGACGACCTGAATGGCCTCCACGAACACTCTGAAGAGGCCGAGCATTAATAGGAGGCTGGTCTGAATAATGCCCCCGAAAACCACGATCACTTGGTCCACCCTGTGAAGCCTGAAGGGCGGAATGAAAAGGCCTGGAAGACTGGCCTCTATCAAAGGATTCTCTGCCACCAGAGGAAGAACCACCAAACCTGCCTGAATGACGAGGCCTCTTATCTGAAGAATATCCGCCTCCCCTAGCAAGAACCATCTCAACTCTGCGTGCTGCATTTGCTGCCTCCTGAAATGATATGTCACTCCCCACGCCCATAGCCATCTAGAGTCTAATTGGCTGATTAAGCCCATCTATAAACCTGCGGACCCTCTCCCGCTCTGTGGGAAGTATCACCACTGCATGACGAGCCAAATCGACAAATCTCGTCTCATACTATGTGACCGTCATAGAGCCTTGATGGAGGCGCTCAAACTGCCTCCGAAGTACATCTCGCTGAGTAGCAGGGAGAAATTTCTCCATAAATAGTTCCGCAAAATGATCCCATGATAAAGCTGGGGACCCTGCTGGTCGAGTCAAGCAATAATCTCTCCACCAAGTCTTGGCGGATCCCGCAAGCCTGAATGTACAGAAGTCAACTCCATTTGTCTCCACGATCCCCATAGTCTTGAGAATCTCATGGCAACTGAATAAGAAGTCCTGAGGATCCTCTGATGTGGCTCCACTAAATGTAGTGGTAAATAGCTTGGAGAACCGATCAAGCCTCCATAACGAATCAGAAGTCATGGCCGCTCCATCACCTGCATGAGCTCTGGTACCTGACTGAGTGGCCACAGCTGGCTGAACCACTGGTGCATGAGGCTGAGGAGCTACTGGCTCCGGAGTACGAGCAAGAGGAGTCTGGGCCCCTCCTCCAGCCTGAGAAGCAGCTGGTGCAACCGATAATAAGCCCGCTCTGGCAATGCTGTCCATAAATCCCGCTATTCCGACCAAAGCATCCCGAAGATCCGGGGTAAATAAAGCCTCTCCCGGGACCTGAGCTGGGCCCACTGGAGCTGCTGGGACTGGAACCTCCTCGTCAATCTCAATATGAGGCTCCACCTCTGGGGTAGCTGCCTGGGGCTGAGCTCTACCCCTACCACGGCCTCTGATACGGCCTTAGCCCCTGCCCCTCACGGGAGCTGCCTGGGGCTCGGGCTGCTGGTCAGCGGACGAAGAAGCGCGTGTCCTCACCATCTGCGAAAAGACATAATAGAAATTCAATCAGCAATTGAGGAACAAGTCGCACGACAAGAAAGAACAAATGAGAGACTCTTTCCTAACTCAATAGACTCTGGAGGACAAGTACAGACGTCTCCGTACCTACCTTTCAAACTCTACTAAGCTTGTTCGTGAGTGGTGAGACCTATGTAACCTAGAGCTCTGATACCAACTTGTCACGACCCGGATTTTCCCCCAACATCGGGATTGTGATGGCGCCTACTCGTGGTAGCTAGGCAAGCCACTGTATTCATACTATCCTGTTTTTAATACAATTTCATAATTTATTTATCAACAAACCATAACTTTAATTAAATAAGTGCGGAATACTTTATCGAAATAGAAATAACTAACTACAAGGTGAAAATCATACTAAAATCTTCTACCCAAGACGTGGAGTCACCAACTCATGAACTACTATTGAATATTACACATAAAAGTTTGAAAGAAATATAACATAATTCTATTTGTCTCGGAACAAAGAGACTACAACTAGTAACATAAGTAAAGAGAGAGACGCCGGGCCTGCGGACGTCTGCAAGCTACCTCGGTCTCAAATGTGATCAACTCCCACGCAATCGATTTACCGCTGCTGCTCCTGATCGTAACCTGGACCTGTGCAAAAACGCACAGAAGTGTAGTATCAGCACAACCGACCCCATGTGCTGGTAAGTGCCTGGCCTATCCCGGCGAAGTAGTGACAAGCCTAGGACCAGACACCCACATAAACCTGTGCAATTCAATACATATGTATACCAAAGAATAACAAGTAATAACCATGTAATAACACAATAAGGAATATCTCAAAGAATTCAACAATTAACAACAGTTAATAAATTCACAAGGAAAACAAAGTATAATGGAAACACATGTAATATCAAGTCAAGGAATAGCAAACAATTGCACGGCATCACCCTTCGTGCTTTTACTCCCATCCTCACCAAATAAGCAAATAAAGTACACGGCATCACCCTTCGTGCTTTTACTCTCATCCTCACATCCATAGTACGGCATGATCCTTCGTACATGGTTCAATAACAGGGCACGGCATGATCCTTCGTGCATAATCAATAAAACATGGCACGACATTAACCTTCGTGCATAAATAATAAAACAAGGCACGACATCACCCTTCGTCCATTATCACTCTTCCTCACCCAAATAACAATCACAGTTAAGGGCAAAGAAAGAAGCAGTAATTCATAAACTGTCCCAATAAGGGCAATCAATAATTATCTTCACAACAAGTCCCGACAAGGGAGAACAATAACAATTCTACAACCTGACAAAGGTTCAACAATTCATCTGTAAATATATCTCAAAATAAGTATTTTCAACTACTCACGGTCATACTAGACGCCAGTGTATGGATGCTCGTCACCACAACCCATACACCGCACTCGATCACATAACACATAACACATAATCCTATTCCCTCAAGCTAGGATAGAACAAACACTTACCTCGAATGTTTATGAACAATTCAATCCGTGGAAATGTCTTTTTCTTTCAAATTTGGCTCCAATCCAATCGTATCTATACACAATTGATTTAATATCATCAATACTACTCAACAAACTAATTCTTAAGACCAAATACAAGTTTTACAACATTCTGCCCGGAATAGTGAATTTCAACCCCGGCCCACATGGTCGGAACTCGGGGTTCGGACCAAAATCCGGTTACCCATCCCCTCACGAGTTCATGTATATGATTTGTTTCAAAATCGGACCTCAATTCGAGGTCCAATTTCCCAATTTATGAAAAACCCTATATTCTAACAAAAACAAGAAATTCTACCATGAAAACCTTTGATTTCTATTGAAAAACATGTTTAATGATGTTAGGAATTGAAAGAATTAAGTAAAAAGTGACTTACAATTGTTTTGATGAAGAAGGAATCCGTGAAGAATCGCAAACGGGTGTTTTTGTTTTGTAAAAAGTGAAGAAATGAACTGAAAATCGTGTTTTACAGGTCTCTGTGTTCGCATTTGCGAACATGGGTTCGCAATTGCGAACCCCAACCAGTTTCTGGAGTTTGAAAAATAAGCTAAGGCTGGGAAGTTCGCATTTGCGAACTTTTGTTCGCATTTGCGAAGCCAAGGCAAATCTGGAGGCTTCGCATTTGCGAACCAGGCTGGCCTCCAGGGACTTTCGCATTTGCGAACATTTGTTCACATTTGCGAACGAGGCTGGGCTGAGGGACCTTCGCATTTGCGAAGAATGCTTCGCATTTGCGAAGCATGCCTTTTCACCGGAGGCCTCGCAATTGCGAGGTTTGGTTCGCATTTGCGAACCCAAACGGTCCTGGGCACCTTCGCATTTGCGACCAAGGGTTCGCATTTGCGAACCCTGCCTTGACCCGCCACCTTCGCAATTGCGAGAAATACTTCGCAATTGCGAAGACAACAGCTGGGTGAAAAACCAGCAGTGGAAAAACTCTGAATTTCATCCAACGGCCTATCAAATCTTTACCCGAGCTCCCCGGGAACATGTACACAACCTCAAAAACACATTATGAACTTGTTCGTGCGATCACATCGCCAATATCACATCGTTTTCATCAAATCAAGCCTCAAATTCATAATTTTCATACTTTTGGTTTTCAAACCTTTCAAACTTGGGACTCAAGGTCCAAAACATCTCAAACGACATCTGAATGTCACCAAACTTTACATAAATCACATATATAATATTTAAGACTTGTACCAGGCGTCGGAACCAAAATACGAGCCCGATACCAAGGTCAATTAATTCATTTCCTTTAACAATAACATCAAAAACAATTTCATAGAAAAATTCATAACTTGGGCTCTAGGCCTTAGAATTCGATTCCGGACGCATGTCCAAGTCCCATATTTTCCTACGGACCTCTCGGGACCATCCAATCTCGGGTCCGGATCCGTTTACCAAAAATGTTGACCGAAGTTAACCATATCAATATTAATATCATTTTTATCCATATTTCTCATAGAATTCATATTTTCTATCACAAAATCTTTCCGGCTACATGCTCGGATTGTGCACGTAAATCGAGGCAACATGGAATGAGGTTTTCAAGGCCTCGAAGCTCGAAATGATTAATAAAATAAGTGATGACCCTTTGGATCGTCACACCAACTCAGTGGCTGAAAATATGTGCACCTGACAAATATGAGTATACTCACCAAAATGGTGGAGGAATCATGGCAGAAACAACAAACACATATTATAGATACTACCATTGGGGGCTTGTGCACATCTTGAATTAGTCAGCCAATTGGTAACCAGTGGAATACAGAACATGATCATCATCACTACCCTAAAGACATGAATTGTGTGGCTAATTATGGAGCCAGAGACAGGGTGGTCAAAATTGGGGTAAGCAGCAGCATCCATACATGGTAGTCCAGCCATAGTTCAACAATGGAAACATGGGAGGTATGAGAACTCCTAATAATATAGCACATTACCAAAGGAGACATGGATACAATAATCAAAATAAGCAGCAAGGGTATCATCCTCCTCAGCAGCAACATGGTGGACGGCAGGAAGATGGGTTTGCTAAACTCGAAGCAATGATGCAGCAGGTTATTGGGTCTAATGCAAAAAATTAGTGAAAGAGTAGATGCATATGATTTTGCTTTAAAGAATATTGAAGTGAAGATGGGCCAAATTTCAATGTCTCTAAACAATCATCCTCATAGGACATTACCTGCAGATACCCAGATAAATCCAAAAGATCAAGGCCCTAAGCAGGCGATGACAGTGAGTCGACGTAATGACAGAGATTTGGATGTAGATCAAGAAAGGGCTCGAGAAACCAGACAGGCTGAGACACTCATAGAAGTGCCCATTGAGCTGGATGAGTCAACGAAACTGATAGAGGTAACAGTCCAGCCTGCCCAGGAAGAAAATAACATTTGGATTAAGACTAAAAAAAAAGCTGAGACAACCCGATGACCAGTAGTTGAGGTGGCAACTGATAAAAAGCAATCCCAAATCATTGGGAAGAAGAGACCTCCTGCACCACTCCCTTAGAGGCTGGCTAAGTACCAAAAAATAGGAGCAGTACAAGAAATTCTTGGAGATGCTGAAATAAATCTAGGTAAATATTCCATTGATTGGTGCTTTGAAAGAGATGCCTGGGTACGCAAAAATGATGAAGGACTTAATGTCCCAAAAATTCGATTTCCAAGACTTGGCCACGATGACTCTTACTCAGACCTCTAATGCAGTGGTGACTTGACCAATTGTGGAGAAGCTTTTTTGACCCAGGAAGCTTTACAATTCCCTGTACTATTGGTAATTTTGCTTTTGCCAATGCACTTTGTGATTTAGGGCCAACATAAATCTTATGCCCCTAGCGATTTATAAGAGATTGGGGATCGAAAGAGCTAGACCCACCTCTATGTTGCTGTAGCTGGCTGACAGGATTGTAAAAAGCCCTTCTGTTATCCTGGATGATATGTTGATTCACGTAGAGAAATTTATGTTCCCTGCAGATTTTGTGATCTTAGACTGCAATGTGGATGAAGAAATTCCCATAATTTTAGGAAGACCGTCCTTGGCCACTGGAAGAGCTCTCATTGATTGTGAGACTGAGGAGCTCAAGATGAGACTGAACGACAAAGAGATAACATTCAATGTGCAGAAATCTATGAGGCGACCAAGTGAATTTGCCAATTCCTCTCTTATTGATGTTGTGGATGTAATTGTAGAAACTGATGATGAGTTGTTGACAATTGAGGACCCCCTGGGTGCATGCCTGATTAATTTAGATAAGGTGAATGGAGAAGAATTGGTAGAATGGGTGTTGGCATTAGAGGGTAGAGGGTTCTGGGATAGAACTCTTGAATTTGAGCCTTTACACTTAGAAAATAGAGAAAATCCTCCAGCTAAACCATCCATTGAAGAACCACCAAAGCTTGATGAAGCCATTGCCAACCCATCCCAGGTATAAGTTCTTTGGTCCTGACTTCACATTACATGTTATTATCTCATCCAGTTTGTTAGATGTGCAGGCACAACAACTCTTACAGATACTCAAGGAGTGTAAGACTACCATTGGATGGACCATGGCAGGCATTAAGGGGATTAGCCCCGCCTACTGTATGCATAAAATTCACCTGGAAGAGGGACATAAACCTTCAAGAGAACATCAAAGAAGGTTGAACCCCAATATGAAGGAAGTAGTGAAGAAAGAAGTAATAAAGTGGTTAGATGCGAGAATCATTTTCCCAATATCTGACAGCAACTAGGTTAGCCTAATGCAATTTATGCCTAAGAAGGGTGGCATGACGGTGATCAAGAACGACAACAATGAATTGATCTCAACAAGAACCGTCACAGGCTGGAAAATCTACATGTACTACAAAACGTTTAATCTAGCCACTCGCAAAGACCACTTCCCACTTCCCTTCATTGACCAGATGCTAGACAGATTGGCAGGGAGGTAAGACTTCTATTTTCTAGTTGGGTACTAAGGTACAATCAGATCTCTACTGCACCAGAGGAAAGAGAAAAGACATCCTTAACTTGCCCATATGACATTTATGCCTTTCGAAGGATGCCCTTTGGCCTATGAAATGCACCTTCCACATTCCAAAGGTGCATCATGGCCATATTCACTGACATGGTAGAGGTGTAATGAAGGTATTCATGGATGATTTCTCAGTGGTGGGAAACTCATTTGATGAGTGCCTCATAAATCTGACTTGTGAGCTGAAGTAGTGTATTGAGACTAATCTGGTTCTTAATTGGGAGAAGTGCCATTCATGGTGTCACACCTCTTTTTTTCATAATACTACTTTACCCGCGAGGGCGTAGAGGGCTTTTTCCAATTTAAGGATAGTCGGAACGGGATTAGTTATTTAAGTTTTTTAGAGTTGCCACTTGAGAATATAATGGTATCCCAAGTCACCGGTTTAATCCCGAACCGAGGAAAGTTTGACTCTGTTACAGTATGCGAACTAGAAATCCGAATAAGGAACTCTGTTAAACCGGGAGAAGGTGTTAGACACTCCCGAATTTTGTGGTCCTAGTACGATCGCTCAACCGTTGAATTTGATTTTTTCTAATTCCAATTATATGTTTTTAAATCATGTGCATTAAGGTTCTGCTTTTCAATTTTTAGGAATTACAACTTTGTGAAAATGCACTCCTCAACCACACCGTACCAGTACGCCTGTGGTTTAGATACATTTCGACTTCGTTGGGAGTATGATTTGGGTCAGATAAATGTGCACCCGTATTTGAGAATGTATATTAAAATTGTGCTTATGGTATATATTTCTTTATTACTTTGGGAAAGACTGTGGAATTAGCTAAACGGTCCTTTCGATGTCTAAAATATCATAATTGTTATTTGAGGGCCCCGTGTATTTTAGTTTATGACGAGGCTCATCTCATTATATTTTAAAGGTTAGACCTAGATCGTGCTACGTTTTCTATCGTTATTTTTTCCTTAATTGAAATAATTATTAATGCAGTTTTATGACAATTTGTATTGACATTTATTCGTATCCAGGCCACTATATATTTTTTGGGCTTGGAGTTCGAACTAATTTAACGGAAATGCACAGGTGTGCACCAGGCTATTTAAAGCCCAGTCCGCAATTATGAATTCAAGTCTTATGGGCTTAGAAGCTTTCATGGTTAAATCCAGCTTCCTCTACATGGACTCGTCAAAATCATTAACTAAATTTGAAACAGATTTATTCATTTTTATCAGGCAAAACTATACGAAAACTAGCACTTCAGTATCAGATTTCAACTAAAATGTAACTCCTAATTTTTATCCATCTATCAATATTTAGCTATTAAATTGTATTAGTCAAATTGTATTGAGACATATATGTTCATTCAGACTCAGGTCTAGTTAATTTTAATTATTACCTCGAAATGTCTAAGCTAATTGTACAGTTGACATGTTTTTGACTAGATCCTGAACTTCATTCACACTGTATTCGTGTTTCATATCTGGTTTTGAATTTAGTACGAAATTTAAACAAATTTAACACCTCAAAATTATGAACCAAATTTACCTAACTATTTCATTATTTATTGACAGTTGCTAGTTCAAAAACTTTAAAAAACGAAAGTATTATAATATTTCGTATTCACTTCTTAATTTCAGAAACGAATGAAGCTTAACAGTATTCAATTTGATTTCGACCAGTTATGAACCTATAAATCTAGGTTATCATTTTCTTTTAAAACTAGTCTATTCTGTATTACCCTATATTAATATCTAAATTAATGTTTCTACAACATTACTAATTTCAGATCATAGTTCAAATAGTCCAAGTCCAAATTATACAATAGATTCTTAATGAATTACATAATTTATAAGTATTCTATAACTACAAGTAGAACATAATTAAAAATACAGAAATG
This sequence comes from Nicotiana noctiflora, assembly GCA_032618575.1. NCBI lineage: Eukaryota > Viridiplantae > Streptophyta > Magnoliopsida > Solanales > Solanaceae > Nicotiana > Nicotiana noctiflora. The sequence continues at coordinate 140,946 of JASVEL010000386.1, read as the reverse complement.
ACTAATGCATATTGTATTTCTTCAGAACTTCAATTACATCCTTGAAAGTCAGCGGTGTACCTGGTCAAATTGAGAGGAAAATCAATGAGTTTTAAAGATGTATGGAAGAAGAAGACCAGCAACAAGCAGAAATCCAAGTAATAACAGCAGTAGATCCAATATATCACAACAACAGACTTGAATTCACAGTAGAAGACCCAACAGTTTCAACCAAATGATGCATAACAGTGATCAAAACACCAGAAACCCAGAGTTTTACTTGAATTGAACCAATGAAACAGTAGTAGAAACAAATTTTAGTGTATTTCTCAGACATAAAACTTCTGAACCTCTTAAATAGTGGCCTAAGAAGGCCTATTTATAGAGCAAAAATGGGAGGAAAATTTGAATTTAATATTCAAATTTTTCACCCCTATTCTTTTTAATTATTTTCAGTTTGGTATACACAAATTAGCCGTGAATACATTTGAACCCTTGCTAGAAGGTTCTAGTGTATTCCATATTATTCTATTTAAGCCTAAATGACTTTATTACCCTCACTTGCTAGTGATTTCTACCTATGTGACGACCTGGCCCGCCGTCACGAGAATTACCATCCCGTTACCTTGCATTTATGTGTTTTATGTGTTTATATCAGTGTTAGAGTCCATCGGGTGAGTTAGGAGTGATTTGGATTGAAAATGAGACATATAGCCTTTTTGAAGGAAGCTTGAATATGGAAAGTCAACCTAGAGTTGACTATTTAGTTAGAGTGCTCGGAATCGAATTCTGATGATTTGGTTAGTTCCGGGAGGTGATTTGTGACTTAGAGGAGCGATCGGAATTGAATTTGGAGGTCTGGTATAGAAATAGGCTTGAATTGGCTAAGGTTGAATTTTGGCGAAATCCGAACGGTATGTGAGAATTTGATCTGGGGATCGGAATGGAATTTCGACAATTTCTGTAGCTTCGTCATGTGATTTTGGATATGTCTGCAAATTTTTAGGTCATTCGGACGTCGTTTGGTCGGATTTTTGATTGAATGTTAGTTTCGGAAGTTTAGATGAAATCCTAGGCTTGAATCCGCTATAATTCGATGATTTATGTGTTTAAGGACATGTTTTTATGATTGAAAAAAGTTCGTATCATGTTTTGGAGTATGTTGGTGGTTTTCGTTGGGGTCCCGGGGGCCTCGGGGTGAGTTCGGACCATCATTCGGGCATTTTTAAGACTTAAAAGTCTGCAGAAATTGCAGCAGCAGTGCAGCAGAAGTTTGGCCTTCGCGTTCGCGAGGCTTGAGCCACGTTCACGTAGGTAGAGGAAAGTTGAGCATCGCATTCGCGATGCTGGGCGTTATGTTCGCGTAGGAGGATAAGGAGAGGCATCGCGTTCGCGTCCAGGTAGGTCGCATTCGCGAAGAGTAAAATTGGGAGGCTGAGGAATTGGTCATCGCGAACGCGTGAAGCAGCGTCGCGTTTGCGAAGGGTTAGCCTGGCAGTGCATCGCGGACGCGTGGAGTTGTACGTGAACGCGTAGGGTAATGGGTCAGTCATTTAATTTAATATCAGAACACAGACCAGTCGCGAGTTTAGACATAAAACCTCCATTTTTGAGTTCTAGAGAGAGAAACTCACGGGCGATTGCTGGGAATTCATTGTGTATTCGTCGGAGATAAGTTTTATGGCCTAATTACAGTATTTTATCATGAAATCTTTGAGTATTTCTCTGTAAATGAAAGATTAAAGGGGGGTTTTAGCCCTAGCCCTAAATTATAGAAAATCACCGATTTGAGTGGGCAAATGGAGTCCGATTTTGGTAAATTTTATATGCCTAGACTCGTGTTGAGACGAGGGTTCCGAATATATGACTTTCGTAATTTTTCGAAAAGCATACCAAAAGTCGGGTTTTGGCAACTTTGTAGTATTTGGTGTAAATTGAAGTGTTTTGAATGGGTATCATCCCATTGGCCTAATTTGACGTATTTTCACTATATTTGATTAGATTCTACACCCGCGGAGCTTGATTCTCGTGGCAAGGGCATCGCGGATTAGTCTTCGAGCCGTATTGGGGTATGTAATGGATGTGGGTGATGACTAGCGGGTTCGAAACCCCGGAATACCACTTTGTGACATTGTATAGCGGCAAGTACTCTCCTGTGAGTGCGGGGTCGATTGTGATTTGGGGACTATGGCTTAGTCCGACCTATTGATATTATATTGTGATATTGGCTATTCTTGAGCCGTTGAACCTCCCTTTCGGATGGTTGCGTATTATATTGTGATATTGGCTATTCTTGAGCCGATGAACCTCCTTCTCGGATGGTTGTGTACTTTTATGGGCTATGAGCCAGTTATTGGGATCCCGCGAGGATCGTTATCATTTTTCTGTGATATTGACATGCTAGTTTTACTACCAGTCCGTAGCTATTACTGTTATTATGATTTTCCAATCTCTGGAACTTTGACATACTGTTTTCAACTGAAAAATGATAAAAGAGTTTTCAAAACTACTTTTGAGCCTGCGAGGCCGCATTTTCATATTAGCTGACTGGTAGTGGATCGAGCTGCGCGCCGCAGCGTATATTCATGATATTGTGCTTGGGTTGTAGGAGCCCGTCCAGAGTCTGAACCCCCACAGTGAGCACGGGTACCCAAATTGGATCGGGCTACACGCCGTAGCGGTCATTTCATGAATTGCATTGCATTTAGCTACATCTACTAGCTGTTATACTTATTGTTGATATTGTTGGCTCTCTACTGTTGATATTGAAATGTTATAGGGTATTAATTACATCTTTACATTGTGCTTTACTGTGGATTTCTTATCTACGCTGTCTTACCCCTGTTTATTACCACTGAGTCTGGCAGTACTCATTTTACTCCCTGCACCTTGTGTGCAGATCCAGGTACCTCTCAGCAGACTTGATTCGGTAGCTACTCGGAGGCATTGTGCGGGATAGTCGAGGTAGCCGCAGCGTCCGCAGGACCTGACTCCCCTTCTAGCTGTCATTTCTTATCTTGTTGTCTTTCTTTTCCGCACTGATGTGAGCACGCCTTATTACACTTATGTTCTTTAGAGGCTCTTGACTCTTGACCCTTCCGTCTATGGGAGTTGGCATGTGTTGGGACTTGGTTCCCTGTTTTGATATATCTATCACTGCTGTATTATAACTTGTTATGCTTAAATGGGATAAGGCGAGCTCATAGTTCCGTAATTGTTGTTGATTGGTCGGGCTGGCCTAGCAGTGTGCTAGGCGCCATCACGACCGAATTTGGGGTCGTGACAACCTATTTACCCTTTAAGTATACCTAAGATGCCCTTTATTATTTAACTAATTATATAAGAACCAGGCAGCTTTGCCTTTTATACCCTTAACCTTTTCAAATTATTTTCAGAATACCATTTATCACTTCCCTTTTTACCCATGTCTTTTATTCCTATTTACCCGACCAACCTCTAAGTCAATTTAGACTTTGAGAAGTTGAAATCATATTTGTATTTAACAAATAGCCCCAATTAAGTAAACTTTATATTATAGTCAATTTTAAGGCTAAGTAACCTTTTGTTTTACAGAAATAACCAACTTTGCTGACCTAGCCCCAATTACGATCAAGTATCCAATTAGCCCTTTTAATTAATCAAAAATTAAGAAAAGGTCAAAAGTTCAAATTACATTGCAATAATAGCCAGTATTAAACATCATTACAGATATAACCACATAATGATTAAACATTCAATTAACAAGACTCAGAGGATAAATTGGATATAGGTTGAATCCATTAACAGAATCATTCAATCAAAATTAGATCTATCAAGTAAGAAACTTAAACGGATATAAAGCATGCACTTTTAACTAATGACTTAATCAGAAAAGATATCATATAGCATGCAAATCCATAGTTGGGTTTCATGTAGGAAGAATTTGAGCATACAACAGATTTCAGGATAGCATGGGACTAACAAAGTCAAGCAAGTAGCATAGTAAAGAAACTAGGGTATGGAATACTTAGCTTTTTCTGTGGGTTTTCCTTTTCTTTCTTCCTTTCTTTTCCTTCTTTTTATTCATTTTTCTCTCTTGTTCTTGATTTTCCGATTGTCCGGAGTCTGTGAGCCTTTCTTGGCTGTTGGACTTCCAAACAGACTCCTTGAGTCTTATTTGTTGTAAAGATTGTGTTTAAGGGCTTGGGGTTTGATTGGGGTAGCTTTTTGCTTAGGTGTACCCGCCGGAGTAGGGTTCCGACGGGATACTTTTTAAGATTCGAGAGGTTTGGCTTATATTCGAAGGAAAACAAGTGGACAGGGTGAAAGAGAGGTTTAGGGTGGTTCAGGGATGTTACTGGTGGAAGGTGGTTCAAAGTGTGGTGGTCGCCGGCTAGGGATACGGCGTACCATTTTTCTAGCTTTGAGATGATAGAGTGGTTTTTGGTCGGGGTTATGGTGATGGGGTGAAAGAGGAGGAGAAAAGGGTTTAGGGGTGTGAAGGGTAGTCGGAGAAGATAACTGGTGTTGAACCACCGGTAAGCTTCCGGTGGCTCAAGTAGAGAGAAAAGATAAAGACGGCTAGGGTTTTTGGAGTTATAAGGTGTATAGTGTATAATGATCTGAATTGTATCGGTGCGTATAGATATATCAAATGTGTAATGGCGATTTTCAACCGTTAGATTAAACAAGATGAATGGCAAGGATCAATTTTCTATCATACGATGTTGTATGATTAAGTAAGGCCTTCGTCCTTGACCGTTGGATGATTTGGATGAACGGTCCTAATTGTTTCCTATTAAAGATGTTGTTTTATTTAATATACAACCGCTATTCCTGGCCCGTTTGATCAATTGATCAACGGTTTGGATTTAATTTTGTTAAACGACGTCGTTTGGTTTTAAGAATATGCAGGCCGGCTGGGTCCTTATCTTTGGGCCTGGGTCATTTGGTGTATTTTGGCTAATACATTGCCCAATTTATGTATTTTTCTTTGTATTTTTGTATTGTCTTATGTATTTCTCTTGTATTTTTGTATTGTATTTTTTTTGGTATTTTATTTATTAATTGTATTTCGTATTACTACTATATTCAATATTCCACAAATTTCCTTTGTGTTTTCTGTGTATTTTCTTTTAATTAATTTTTTTTATTTTTCTTGAATTAAGAGTGATTTTCTTATATTTTTTGGTATTTTATAATTAATACAAAATGTATTTTATTTTAATTTCTTTTGATTTATTTTCTTCAAAAATAAAAACAAACATTGGTATTTATACCAAATTATCAACAAACTACACACGAAAATCATTTTTATGATATTTTTTTTGGAATAGTTTGCTTTGAGGCAAAAATCACGTGCTCACACATGGTACATGAGGGCATAGTATTAGGGCATCGGGTGTCAAGTAAAGGAATTAAGGTGGATCATGCTAAAATGGATGTGATAGAAAAGCTGCCCTCTCCAACTTCAGTCAAAGGCAATCAAGAGCTTCCTCGGGCATGCCAGTTTTTACCGGAGATTCATAAGAGACTTCTCAAAAATTTCCAACCCTCTATGTAAGTTGTTAGAAAAAGATCACTCATTCTTGTTTTCTGATAATTGCAGGGTAGCATTCGAGAAGCTGAAAGAGCGTCTGATCATAACACCAATCATTGTTACCCCCGATTAAGAGCAGGCATTTGAACTCATATATAATGTGAGTGACTACATAGTGGGGCCGGTGTTGGGATAGTGGAAAGGCAAACTAATGCATCCAATCTACTATGAAAGTAGAACACTGAGTGGCGCCCAACTGAACTACACTATGACAGAGAAAGAGATGTTGGCGGTGGTGTTTGCCTTTTATAAATTCAGATCATACCTTATTGTCTCTAAGGTAATTATATACACTGACCACGCATCTATCAGGTACTTAATTGAGAAGAAGGAATCTAAACCGCACCTAATTCATTGTGTGTATTTAGTTCAAGAGTTCGACCTCGAAATTCATGATCGTAAGGGCATAAAAAATCAAGTCGTTGATCATCTATCACAACTTGAGGGAGCTAAAAATTCAACTGAGGTTGAGGACATTCGGGAAACCTTTCCAAACGAGCAACTGCTTGCGACCAATCTTGAGGAAGTGCCATGGTATGCAGACTTTGCAAACTACCTGGCATGTGGCGTAGTTCCTTATGATCTATCCTCAGTACAAAAGAAAAAGTTTTATCGTGACTTCCGCATGAATTATTGGGATGAACCTTACCTGTTTCGAATATGTGTTGATAATATGATCCGGAGGTGTGTCCCCGATATAGAAAAATCTTCTATTTTGCAGGCATGTCATGCATAAGCTTATGGATGGCATTTTGGAGGAGTTAGGACAGCTACGAAAGTGCTAGAGGCCGGTTTCTTTTGGCCAACAATGTTCAAAGATGCGCACCAATGGGTGAAGGTATACAATAAATGCCAACGAACCGGGAATATTTCCCGACGCCATGAGATGCCCATGAACCCGATTCAAGAGGTGGAAGTGTTTGATATTTGGGGAATTGACTTTATGGGTCCATTCGTCAGCTCCTTTGGCAATAAGTACATACTTTTTGATGTAGACTATGTGTCCAAATGGGTAGAAGTTGAAACACTTCCCACTAATGATGCAAGAGTAGTGGTGGAGTTTTTGAAGAAAAACATATTCACTCGTTTTGGGACACCAAGAGCTATAATCAGTGACAGATGCACCCACTTCTGTAATCGAGTTTTGAAAAGTTGCTAGCAAAGTATGATGTGCGTCACAGGGTGGCAACACCTTATTGTCCGCAAATAAGTGGAAGTGTCTAATAGAGAAATAAAGTGTGTATTGGCCAAGACTGTAAATGACACAAGAACTGATTGGGCGAAAAAGCTATATGATTCACTCTAGGCTTATAGAACTTCTTTTAAAACACTATTGGTATGTCACCACACAAGTTGGTGTTCGGGAAGGCTTGTCACTTGCTAGAGGAACTTCAACAGAAAGCTTGATGGGCACTGAAGCAGTTGAACCTAGACATTGTGGCTGCGGGTACAACGAGAATCACTGAATTGCATGAGCTTGACGAGTTCAGACATATTGCTTTTGATAGCACAAGATTGTACAAGGAAAGAATGAAAAGGTTGCACGACCAGAACATAGTTGAGCAACATTTCAAACCCGAAGACATTGTATTGCTCTACAACTCACGATTACGGCTGTTCCCTGGTAAGCTTAAGTCACGGTGGTCTGGTCCATTTTGAGTGGTCGAAGTATTCCCTTCAGGGGCTGTGAATATTGCCTCGGAGAAAGACTCACGCACATTTAAAGTCAATAAGCAGCGATTGAAGCTATATGTAGGTATGAGTGAACCAAAAAAAGTGACAGAGATCCAACTGACGAAGCCTCAGAGGTCGAGCGAGCCTTAAATACACTTGTTTGCATCGTGTCGCGACATTAAATCAAGCGCTGCATGGGAGGCAACCCACGAATATTGTTGTTAGTGTTTGTTTTATGTACCTTCCTACGAGAAAAACAAACTAGGCATCACCGCGACCAAGGCTGGACACGGTGGAAGACGAGGATTCTGTCTCAAGAACGTCAACCCACCGCAATCGCGGTGGGACCGCTTGTGAAAGGCAATCTTTCTGCCTCCGATTTTTAAACCCATCATGGCCGCGGTGGGTACCGGGTATTTTTTTATTTTTATTTTTTCATTTTTTCCTCTTTCTTTCTTTTTCTTCTTCTTTAATTTTATAACCCCCATTTATACCCCCTCCCCCCATACACAACCGACCCCCCTCTCTAACTCTCAATCCCCCTCTCTCTCTAAACCCTAACTCCTCAAATTCCTCTCTTCCTCTTTATCTTCACTCATCACAACTCCCCCATCTCCATTCCTCCCACCCTTTCTTCCATTAAGGTATGCTACTCATCTTTCCCTCTCTTTTCTTTTTGTATTTTGTTATTGTTTATGCTAGTTTAATGTTGTAATGGTGTAGTAATTGTTAGTAGATTTTTGAATTTTGTTGTTGGGACTGATTGGTGAAGGGGTTGTGTGTATCATGTGGTGGAAAGGTGGATGTTTGTGGGTGTTGACTGAAGTGTTGTGGGGTGTGATGGTGTAGTTGAATCTTTGATTTAGAGAAGGAATTGATGTACCCATAATGGCTATATGTGATAGGATCGTGCTCTGCCTATAAGGTGTTTGGGAAATTGGCCGAATGGAGTTGTAAGAACTAATGTGACATAGTTGTAGTGAAGTCTGAGTAACCACCCATAGTCACACATTTTATACACATACTAATAGGCGCTTATGTGTTTGACATGTAAAATGAGTTCATCTAGGAATAGATGCAACACCGGGTCCTTCGCTAGTGGACCGAGAAGCTCCTCGAGAGCTAGGGGCCATGCTAGTGCACCTTAGTTTGACAATACTAGGTTTGTATCCAGACCGGCGGAGAACTGGTGTAGATGCGTGATTTTGCCCCTACCCGAGATTTTTTATATTTTTAGCTAAAATATTTAGTTTAGGCCTAATATAGCTATCTTAGATAATTTTGACTCTTTTACTTTATTTTTACCTTAAAATAAAAAAATAACAAAAATATAGTTTTATTAATGTTTTGTAGTCATTTTAAACTTGAAAAATACAAAAAATAGTACTTTATATTTTTATTTTTCCATATAAAAATGAAAATTATGAAATAAATAAATAAGTAGTTTCATTAACATTTTGGGGTTACTTTAATCTTGAAAAATATAAAAAATAGTTTTGTTTTAATTATGAGTCTTATAGTTATTTTGCTTACGTATGATTAATTAACAACACCGTGTTCTCATTCTCAGTTCCGGGCAAAGAATAATATTCGGGTTCAAACTACCCGGTTTTATAATTTTCGGACCTAGCCCATAATAATCCGAGCCCACCACGCGTGGGGGACACGGACGGAGCACGAGATGAAGCCCATTATTCTTGAAACCCACGTGGAGACGTCTCTCACGTGGGAATTTTCGGAATTTTCAAAAAGCAAAACAAGTGGGGATGGGCAGGGATCTTGTATTGGGATTTTTTTTGAATAAAAAAAAACAAAACTAGTCAGAGGGGGATTTTTGGGGAAAAGGAAAATAGAGATACATGTGATATGCATAAAGAGGGAGGACACGGTAGAGTGGGGGAGGGGATTTTTTTTTTTTTAAAAAAAGGAAAGAGTGGGGAGCTGAAGGAAAAAAGAGAAAAACAGTAAGCTCTCGTGGAATTTTTTTAAAAAAAAAAAAAAAAGAGCTTAGGCTCATTTGAAGAAAAACAACGAAAAAGCTGGGAGCTGATTTTAAATACAAAATGAGATAATACACATAGGGAGAGAGAGAGAAGACATGCGAGGGTAGCGGCATCTTCGCCAACGGAAATACACTGTTAGATTCATCTCCTCCATTTCCAAAAAACTGAACCAAAACCACACAACTCCTTCACGCCGCGGCTGCCCGTCACCCTCATCCAAACAACCCCTTTAGCTCGTCGTTACTGCTGCCTTTGCCATCAACAAAAGCCAGTCGCACGACCATGTTCCAGCGACGTCGAGCCAACAGCAGCCCACGACCTTTCCCCGACCAGCCAACGCAGTTGCTGCCTCCAGTCCGTCAGTCACCTGCGTCCCTCACCCTCACGACAAACATCCTGTCGTAGACCACCACCTGCTCCATTCGTCGCGACAACCGGGCAGCACCAGCCTCTGCTGCGTGCTGCTTCGCGTCCAGCAGAAAAACAACAGCAACCAAACTGCACCACTATTGACGTCCAAACAACTCCTCCAGTATCTGAAAAAAAACCAGCAACGAACCAGCTCCAAAACATCGTCGAATTCACTCCAAAACAACTCCAAATCGTCCATTACTGTCAAGGAGGTCGTTGGTTCCGTGTTTCTGGTTTGGTTCATATTTTCCGGTAAGTTTCGAGGTTTCGACTTGGTCTTTTGTTAATGGGTTTGCTCGCTGCTTCTCTTTGTATATTTTAAAAGCGAATAAAGGTTCGTTTTCTTTTCCTTAGTTTTTTTTTTCAATATTACAAGTCATCTCATGTATTATTTGTTAAGCGCTTTATTTGTGCCCGTGGTCTCTTGATTCGCATATTTTGATGCTTGGATGAGGGTTATATTTGTTTTACCGTAGCTTAGAGTGATTCGTTTAAAAATGTAGTTAGAGTACGCTTAATATGTTTGCCTGACAGTAGCTTGAAAGGTAGATTATGTTGCTGATGGAATTAGTTTTTTTTTGTGTCAATGTGTGGTTTAGAAATTTTGTTTAACTTTCTTTATGAAGGTAAAAATAGGAAACCTTAAAAATTAGAGTCGAGACGGACATAACAATGAGTTAATTGATTCTTTATCCTAGTTTAACAAGAGTTGTAATTAATCCAATCCTTGTAAATATACGTGGCTAGCTCATTTTGTTCATGTAGTCTATAGTAAATAATTGCTGATTCCAAAAATGCTAGCATACCTTAGGCAAATTCTTAACTAATACATTATGGTGATTATGGGTACGGTTCCCGTGACATATTTACGATGCCTAAAAATTCGGGGGTGCATTTCGTGTAACCCGATTATAACGACTCTTGATAATCTTACAAAATTAATTAGGATTTCTTTTCTAGAGAAAAATAAAGTAGAGAATCGTAGTTGCTTTAGGTTTGACTTTAAAAATAAAAATGAGACGAACCTCGCCAAAAAAGAATGCATAAGTTGCGGGGCCCTCATAAATGTATATATAAACTATTTAGATTCCAGGATGTGCCGTTTAGCGGATTTCACGGCATTCCCAAAACAATAACGCGTTAGTATCTTTAGGCGTGTATTTAATAATGCTATCTCCTTAAACCCGGGTGCACATTTATGTGACCCAAATCCAAGTCTTGACGAAGTCAAAATGTACCAAAGGCCACAGGCATACCGGTACGGTGTGGTCCGAAGTACGTTGTCACGACGTCGTAATTCTTATAAAGGGACAAGAATCATAAGCAGCTAAAAATTAAAATTTGCACATAAGTTAAAGCATATTATGAAATCAAATAAAGAAGCCAAGCATGATAATTGAGCGACCGTGCTAGAACCACGGAACTCGGGAATGCCTAACACCTTCTCCCGGGTTAACAGAATTCCTTATCCGAATTTCTGGTTCGGGGACCGTTGAATAGAGTCAAACCTTTCCTCGATTCGGGATTCGACCGGTGACTTGGGACACCATAAATCTCCCAAGTTGCGACTCTGAATCTCTTAATAAAATGAACCCCGTTTCGATTGTCCTTTATTTGGAAAAAATGCCTTTTACCACGCCCTTCGTGGGGCGCGGTAGCGCCGAAAGGAGGTGTGACAGCTCTGGCGACTCTGCTGGGGACAATATTCCAGATCCACTGGTTCAGGGTTAGAAATTCGAGCTTAGAATAATTGTTGTGTTCGGCTTTGTTTATTATCTGATTTTTATGAGATATATGGTTAATGTGCAAATTGACGATTTTTACCGCTTTGATATTGCGTGAACTGTATATATAAAACTGTGCCGAAAACCCTTCTCTTCTTACCTCCGGGGATGTGCTTACTGGTTGAGACTCCCCTTTCTGTTAGTGTCAATACCAAAAATAAGAAAAAGAGGCCGGACAAGTTACAAAGCCGATTGACCCCGCGGGTCACCGGTACGTACCCCCCTCATCGATCCGAGTTGTCCGCTCGGGTACACGGTCTAGTACCAAATGAAAACTTCAGGATATCGAACCTAGGTCTAGGACATTTATTTGCATCATATCTGACTTAGGACACTCAACACATGGGTTGGGTCCGTCTAGGATAGGTGACCCGGTAATCAAAGACCGAGCATATCATATGTTGCATTTATTTGTCCTGTATTATTATGCTGATTGGTTAAATTCCTGAAAACAAAAAGAAAGAGAATTTTAGAATAGAAAAATATCGAAATGTCGACGAAACGTTGTCGAAAATTGAAAAATTGAAAAAATAGGAAGAGCAATTTTGTTGAAATAATTGGTCATAAAATAATTTGACCGAACTACGCAGGTTTGATTCTCGCCATTAGGTGTGATACGTAGGCAACCCTCATCGGGTCCAACCACCCCTTCAAAAAATTTAAAAAAAAATGTTGAAGTTTTACTTTTCAATAAAATCAAAGTAACGCTGTTTTTGAAAATAGCCGAATGTTCCGAAAGGACACCGGAAGGCTGTTCTTGCAAAAATGGCCACTTTGAAGTCTTTTCTTTTTCTTTTTGAATAATAGCCTTGAAATATTCCATGTGGAAAGGCCGCAGCCTCAAAATAAAGTTTGGGTTACCACCCTTTTTTTTAAAAAAAAAAATCAAAAAACAATGTGTGTTCAATTTTGTCAATAAAATCAAAGTGATGCCGTTTTTGAAAATAGCCGAATGTTCCGAAAGGACGCCGGAAGGCTGTTTTTGCAAAAATAGCCGCTTTGAGTCATTTTAGATAATTTACGAGCATAGCCTTGAAATATTCCTTGCGGAAATGTTGCAAGGCCATAACCGCAAAATCAAGTTCGCGTTCACACCCCTTTTGCAAAAATAACCAAAAAAAAATGTGTCAAATTTTTGATTTTATTATAAATAAATCGGGTAATGCTATTCTTGTTTAAAATAAGCCAAATGTTCCCCAAAAGGACGCCAGAAGGCTATTTTTGCAAGAATAGCCACTTTGAGTCTTTGTAAATAATTTTTGGGCACAGCCTTGAAATATTCCCTCGTGGAAATATTGAAAGGTCGTATTAAGTTTGAGTCATCACTCAACTTTGCAAAAAAAACAACATATGGTTTTGCTGAAATGGCCACATTTGGCATTTAAACTTTCTCAGTCTTGTGTTGGCCTGTGTCGGTGCTGAACGATGCCCCATGGGCCCTAAGATGAAAAATTTTGAATTTGTAGTCTCTTAAATAAAATTTTGCAAGAATAGCCGCTTTGTCAAATAAGTCATTACATGGCCAATTTTGTAAAAATAGTCAATTGACATTAGAAACTTCTCAGTCTTGTGTTGGCTTATGGCAATGCCGAACGATGCCCCCATGAGCCACAGGAGGAAATTTTTTTTTTCAAGTTTATCTTTTTTATTAAATAAATTTTGCAAAAATAGCCATTTTTGCCAAATAAGCCATTACATGGCTAATTTGGTAGAAATAGTCATAATTGACGCTAAAAATATTCTTATTCTTGTAGAAATCTCTGGCACAAGGTGTGAAAGTTTTTCATCAGAGTTTGTAGTTGGAGTCGGCTTTTACAATTTTTCTTCAAAAAAGAAAAAAAATCAAATAAACATCTCTTTATTTCTTGCATTAATTTGCAAGAACTACGCTCGGCCTGATTCATGCGGGGTCATGATATGTAGGCAATCTCCATAAGATTCGACCACAACTGTATATGTATATATAAAAAATAAAAAAATAAAAAGAAGTAAGCAAAAAAAAAATTGATAAGGACTGGCTGAGTCCATTCTAACACGTTTTGTCTTGAATTGTAAAGTAAGTAGAAGGTGGTTGGTTTGTGACAAGTGGACAACGCAAGATCCCCGAAAGATGGTACAGGAGGAAATAACCCAAAGATTGAAAAGCTTAGAACGGCGGTTGAAAAACATGCACGGGTTGGCAGGTCAAAAGAGTATTGCTCTCAAAGATCTATGCTTGTTTCCCGATGTCCACTTGCCACCTGGTTTCAAGATTCCCAAATTTGAAAAGTACGATGGACATGGACACCCCATAGCACATTTGAAAAGTTATTGCAATCAACTAAGGAGTCTGGTAAGAAATGAAGAATTGTTAATAGCTTACTTTGGGGAAAGCCTTACAGGAGTAGCCTCTGAATGGTTTTGGGATCAAGATGCATCTCGCTGGCACGTCTGGAACGACATGGCACAGGCCTTTGTCAAACAATTCCAATACAACATCGACATTGCCCTAGACCGCATTTTTCTTTCAAATCTGAAGAAGAAATCAAGTGAAAGTTTCAGGGAATATGCCCTTAAATGGAGAGAGCAAGCGGCTCGTGCTGAGCCACCCATGGATGATCATGAGTTAATCACTGTCTTCCTTCAGGCTCAAGAGCCGGATTATTTTCAGAACATGATGTCTGCGGTTGGTCAATCCTTCTTGGATGTAATCAAAATGGGAGAAATGGTAGAGAATGGTCTTAAGACATGCAGAATTATAAGTCAAGCGGCTGTCAAGGCTGCAACTCAGGCTGTCCAATTTGAATCTAGTGACACGAATGAGAGGGATGAAGAAGTCATGATGATATCGGGGTCAAGAAAAGGTTCCAGAAGAACACCTCGACGGTATGCGATGTCTCGACAGGTTTTCCATAACTCCCCTGAGCATTACTATCCACCTCCGAACCCACCATACTCAGTTGATCCACCCCAGTATGTTATTCAGCCATCAAATCATCCAAAAAAGCGAGCACGGGCATCACAAAATCTCTACCAGCCTCTGCAAAATTTCCAAATACCTTATAACCCACTTCCAAACCAAGGATATAGAAGGGAACCGAAGTTGAAGGATAATTTCACACCAATAGGAGTTTCCTATGCAAGCTTATTTGAGAAGTTAAAGCAACATGACATGATTGCACCCATCCCTCCAAATCATGTGGACCCACGTGCAAGGAGCTTTGACCCATCTAAAAGGTGTGAATACCATTCCCATGCCCAGGGGCACAACATGGAAAGTTGTCGGAATTTGAAAAGGGAAATAGAAAGGATGATCCAAGAAAGATTGATTGTGATTCATAACAGTGACACCCAGAATATCGCGCTGAATCCGTTACCTGCACCTGATGATACACACTTTCTGGCGGTGATACCTGGTGACACGGAATATGAGAATCCACTCGGGAATTCGCCGACTGAAATGAGAGAAGGCCATAGTGGTTCTGATAATCAAATTCGTGGCTAAATGTCAGGCTTATCAATTGGAGAGTCATTTGTGGTGGCTTATTTTGTTGTCATTTCTATTTGTCCGAGTTATTTCATAATGGTAATCCGAATGTTGTTTTGTGGCTCAAACCTTTTATCCTTGTATTTTTCTTTTGATCATAGTGTCTCATCTAAAGGGGTCTAGGTTCGTTCTAAGGGTTGTAACCCCAGTTTTGGTTTTTGGTTGTTCGAGTCGTTGTTTTATCGGTTAATGCAATGACCTATTTTATATTATTTCTAGACATTTTCTGTTATTTAGTCCTCTCCTTCCTATAGTTCTTTTTCTGCTAGCTCTAGTGACATGACGTGCGCGCATAGTTCTGGCCTGATCTTAAAAGTTAATCACAAAATCATTGGGAGGTGATCGAGATATTTAAATGAAATAAAAACGGTTTGAGATTATTCGAAACCCGAGTCATGAGAAACTGGGGCAAGTAAAAGAAAACCGTTAAAGGGAAGCTGCCAAAATTGACATGAGGTCGTTCATAATAATGAAAATGAGAGTGTTGCCGAACAGTGCTTTAAAGATATGACGAATATTAATTGTGTTGTTTACACTTGGCATGTTTTGAAGATTGGAATGACGAAGGCATTTTGTTCTGCTATCCAAATACTTTATCCATCGTCAACCCTTTGAGCCTTATTTTAAATTCTTTCATACCCCTCCTTCGGAATTAGTTGCAAAGACTAGAAACACAAGTTTGAAAGGCAAGAGAAGAAAGGGATAATGAAAAAAGTAAAGAAAAAGAAAACAACAAAAAGAGATAAACAAAAGAAAAAGAAAAATGTGTGAAAAAAAAGAAACTTGAAAAAAAGGAATTGGGAACTACGTTTGACCTGATTCCTCAAAGAGGATACGTAGGCGTTTCACAGCTCGGTCATAGTGTAAATAAAAATAAAAAATCCCCAAGCAAAAAACTCGGGCAACAAAAAGTCGTGTTTATAAAGGAAAATGTAGATTCCGAAGGTTGTAATTTTAAACACACGTTGTTCTGTTTTGAGCCTTTAATACCATCTCATGTTAGCCCTATCCAAATCCACATTACGATCCAAAGAAAGACCTTTCGACCAATCTTCAAAACAGGCCAAGTCAGGCAAATGAGAGAAGTCTTATCAGAACATAACACTCTGATTCTCATCAGAAAACACTCTGATCTGCAGCAGAAGAAATACGAGAGAATCTTAGCGGTAACACCCCCAATCCCGAGCTGAAGAGAAATACGAATGAGAGAGTCTTAGCGGTGAAAACCTTCACAGGCACCATAAGGCGATGAAAGTTGATAGAAAAACCGTAATGAGGGAGGCTTAATAGTGAAAAC
The DNA here is from genome assembly GCA_032618575.1 of Nicotiana noctiflora. NCBI lineage: Eukaryota > Viridiplantae > Streptophyta > Magnoliopsida > Solanales > Solanaceae > Nicotiana > Nicotiana noctiflora. Next base: position 124,694 of record JASVEL010000386.1, on the reverse strand, counting down.
CCTCGGGCACTACAAACCGAACGAAGATTGGAAACCAGATGGGAAAACCCTAGGTGAACATTACAAAAAGCGGTTTAACGACGGAGGATAGGCTATATGTGCATGTCATGTCCATTAGAGTGGGTATCCACGTTTGATAGGTTTACATTATAATTTTTCTTTTTAGAGAGTCATCTTCCTTTTCGTCTTTTATTCCGTTTCCTTTTATCTTTCTCCTTTTTATCGAAAATTCCCCAATAGAGTCTGTTTGCAAGAAATGACTGCAAAATTTTCCATCAGCTTTCCAATTACGCAAGACGGGATTTTGATTGGTACCCCCAAGTGGTATAAGTCAGGAGGGATCAAGCGCAAGGCCAGTGTCCAGAAGGATATTCCCCACCAATAGGAAAATGACAAGGGGATGGATTGGTGTCAATGAGGATATCTCTAGGAAGGTTAATGACTTTAAGGCCAAGGTCAAGAGGACTCAAAGGTCGGTAAATGCCCATTCCTTAGATATGCCGCAAAAGAAAGGGAGATATCCCCAGCAGAAAGGTATTCCAGTGACAATGGTTCACCAGTAAAACATGCAAGGTCTTCACGCAGGGTCACTATCATAGGAATTCGGGTGGTCAGGATACCAGTGGAAAACCACGCGGAAAGGCTCGCGAATAAAAGAATCATCAAGGAAGGCGGGGAAGCAAGAAAGGAGAAAACTATCCCCCGCATGAATATCATCAAATGATAACATCCCCAGCAGGGTCTGACAATGAAATGCAGAACAGGGAAAGGAGAGGAAAACCATCCCCAGCAGGAGCACCACATTTTAAAACTAACCAATTTTTCTTTGATTTGAAACAGAAAAAGAAGGGTTGTTGGCAGAAAAGCACGCCACGAAGAAGATTCTCAAACTGGGGCAGAAAATTTTCTCCCGTTGCGAAAATTTTCTCGAAACCAAATACCCGGTTGGGGAAAGAAGCCAGATAACGCGAGGAAATGATCTTTGAACCCGATTATCCCCAACAGCTTTGAAAGAAAGAAAACTACAAGATTGTGATAGAGGAAATTATACCCCCAGCAGACAAGACAAAACGAGGAAGCTTGCGTTCAGAAAGGCAAGAAGTCGGTATCATCCCCAGCAGTTCTCGGAAAAATGAAACACTGATTTCGAGATTTCCCCGGCAGCATTATATCCTACAAGTTTTTCAAGGGAGCAAAGCGCAAATCTCGAAGGAGGTTTGGAAAGAAGAAAAAGGAAAAGGGATCCCCTGACAGGACAATCCTCAGCTAATGACATTTCAATCCCCAGCGATCCCGGGAAAGAATAAAAGGTCTTGAAGGAAGTAGAAAAGGAGGAAATAGAGAAGATTTTCCCAGCAGCATTATCCCCAGCAGGTAAGTAAACAATTCCAAAGATATCCCCAGCAGTCAAGGGAAAATTAACACGACCTAGGAGGAAAGCAATTCCGAAACAAGGTAATTCAGAAGAAAGGATGGGATGGAGTTAGTGAGTTGATGTTGAAGTCAGGGAGCCCGCCCGAAGAATGGAGTGGCGATTTAGTTTTGAAGTTATAGTTGAAGTCAGGGAGCCCGCCTGAAGAATGGAGTGGCGAGTTAGTTTTGAAGTTATAGTTGAAGCCAGGGAACCCGCCTAAAGAATGGAGTGGCGATTTATTTTGAAGTGCAGTTGAAGTCAGGGAGCCCGCCTGAAGAATGGAGTGGCGATTTATTTTGAAGTGGTAGTTGAAATCAGGGAGCCCGCCTGAAGAATGAAGTGGCGATTTATTTTGAAGTGGTAGTTGAAGTCAGGGAACCCGCCTGAAGAATGGAGCGGCGATTTAGTTTTGAGTTGTAGTTGAAGTCAGGGAGCCCGCCTGAAGAATGGAGTGGCGATTTAGTTTCGAGTTGTAGTTGAAGTCAGGGAGCCCGCCTGAAGAATGGAGTGGCGATTGAGTTTTTGAGTTGTAGTTGAAGTCAGGGAGCCCGCCTGAAGAATGGAGTGGCGATTTAGTTTTTGAAGCTATAGTTAAAGATAATTTAATAGGAAGTGAAAAACAACAATTAGAGGTTTTGAGATGAAAGCAACAAGAATAAGGAAGCAACAATTGAAAGATTTCAAGTAAGGCATCAATTTAGACCTAGTCTGAGGAATTATCTCCTAGCGTCAAAATCTTAGTCTGATGAATCTTTCTCCTAAGACATCAAAATCTCAGTCTGATGAATCTTTCTCCTGAGATCACAACAATTTAGACCTAGTCTGAGGAATTATCTCCTAGCGTCAAAATCTTAGTCTGATGAATCTTTCTCCTAAGATATCAAAATCTTAGTCTGATGAATCTTTCTCCTAAGATCACATCAATTTAGACCTAGTCTGAGGAATTATCTCCTAGCGTCAAAGTCTTAGTCTGATGAATCTTTCTCCTAAGACATCAAAATCTCAGTCCGGTGAATCTTTCTCCTGAGATCACAACAATTTAGACCTAGTCTGAGGAATTATCTCCTAGCGTCAAAGTCTTAGTCTGATGAATCCTTCTCCTAAGACATCAAAATCTCAGTGCGGTGAATCTTTCTCTTGAGATCACCACAATTTAGACCTAGTCTGAGGAATTATCTCCTAGCGTCAAAATCTTAGTCCGATGAATCTTTCTCCTAAGATATCAAAATCTTAGTCTGATGAATCTTTCTCCTGAGATCACAACAATTTAGACCTAGTCTGAGGAATTATCTCCTAGCGTCAAAGTCTTAGTCAGATGAATAAGTTTGTTGTTGAAGTCAGGTGCCCGCCTGAAGAATGGAATGGCGATTTATGATTAGAGTTTGTCGTTAAAGTCAGAAGCCCGCTAGAAAAGCAGAACGGCGTCTCAGTTTCCAAGATTTGATAAGGATAGTGAACAATCAAAAAGTGACAGAGTGTAACGGAAATCCCTAGCATGAATCAGAAGGAAGGCAACAAGGATCAGAAAAGACAAATTCAGACTTCGAAGGAGAATAGTTCAAAGATCACAAGAAGGGAATTCACTTCGGAGTGCAATGCAAGTTAGCAACAAAAGAAACTTGCGACCAGAATGCGAGTCAACAGTCCGAGATGATCAACAGAAGTTAGTCACAATGAAAAAAGACAAGGAGTTAATCCAAGTGCAGAAGTTGAGGAAGGATGTGGTGTGCTCAAGACATGGCCGAGGTCACAAGCACTGCATACCTGGTCTTGATCCGAAAAGCAGCACCTGCAACTAGCAAGTATCAAGGTTCAAATTTAGAGTCCGTATGAAGCACCAACCAATACTCAAGATCAAGCTTCAGAAGACTTATAGATAGGAATCTTGTAACTAGTAGCTGATAGGCTTAGTTAGTCTTCCTCATGTTTTGATTTTCTATGTAATAGCAGGACCACAGACCGGAACTTCGATGGAACGGAACCTCGACGGAACGGCACCTCGACTGGCTCTCCACTTCGGTTACTCCATATTCTTACTCACTTCTGAACTACACGTGGCCTGATTCCTTTATAGCCAAGGATATGTAGGCAACTCAAATACAAGGGCTCGGTCACATCCTCTTCTTTTTAGTTTAGTCTCTCTGAATAAGGGTCGGGTCAAAACACTTGTGTAGTCGTTCTTTGTCTAAAAACTCTTTGTGTTTTCAGTCAAAGAGGGGCAGCTGTAGATGCGTGATTTTGCCCCTCCCGAGATTTTTTATATTTTTAGCTAAAATATTTAGTTTAGGCCTAATATAGCTATCTTAGCTAATTTTGACTCTTTTACTTTATTTTTACCTTAAAATAAAAAATAACAAAAATATAGTTTTATTAATATTTTGTACTCATTTTAAACTTGAAAAATACAAAATATAGTACTTTATATTTTTATTTTTGCATATAAAAATGAAAATTATGAAATAAATAAATAAATAGTTTCATTAACATTTTGGGGTTACTTTAATCTTGAAAAATATAAAAAATAGTTTTGTTTTAATTATGAGTCTTATAGTTATTTTTCTTACGTATGATTAATTAACAACACCGTGTTCTCATTCTCGGTTCCGGGCAAAGAATAATATTCGGGTTCAAACTACCCGATTTTATAATTTTCGGACCTAGCCCATAATAATCCGAGCCCACCACGCGTGGGGGACACGGACGGAGCACGAGATGAAGCACATAATTCTTGAAACCCACGTGGAGACCCATGACTCTTGGTCTCTCACGTGGGAATTTTCAGAATTTTCAAAAAGCAAAACAAGTGGGGATGGGCAGGGATCTTGGATTGGGATTTTTTTTGAATAAAAAAAACAAAACTAGTCAGAGGGGGATTTTTGGGGAAAAGAAAAATAGAGATACATGTGATATGCATAAAGAGGGAGGACACGGTAGAGTGGGGGAGGGGATTTTATTTTTTTTAAAAAAAAAAAGAAAGAGTGGGGAGCTGAGGGAAAAAAGAGAAAAACAGTAAGCTCTCGTGGAATTTTTAAAAAAAAAAACAAAAAAAAAAGAAGAGCTTAGGCTCATTTGAAGAAAAACAACGAAAAAGCTGGGAGCTGATTTTAAATACAAAAGGAGATAATACACATAGGGAGAGAGAGAGAGAAGACATGCGAGGGTAGCGGCATTTTCGCCAACGGAAATACACTGTTAGATTCTCCATTTCCAAAAAACTGAACCAAAACCACACTACTCCTTCACGCCGCGGCTGCCCGTCTCCCTCACGTCCAAACGACCCCTTTAGCTCGTCGTTCCTGCTGCCTTTGCCATCAACAAAAGCCAGTCGCACGACCACGTTCCAGCGACATCGAGCCAACAGCAGCCCACGACCTTTCCCCGACCAGCCAACGCAGTTGCTGTCTCCAGTCCGTCAGTCACCTGCGTCCCTCACCCTCACGACAAACAGCCTGTCGTAGACCACCACCTGCTACATTCGTCGCGACAACCGGGCAGCACCAGCCTCTGCTGCGTGCTGCTTCGCGTCCAGCAGAAAAACAACAGCAACCAAACTGCGCCACTATTGACGTCCAAACAACTCCTCCAGTATCTGAAAAAAAACCAGCAACGAACCAGCTCCAAAACATCGTCGAATTCACTCCAAAACAACTCCAAATCGTCCATTACTGTCAAGGAGGTCGTTGGTTCTGTTAGGCGACGTGTATTATCAAAAATAACACTGTTAAGGAAAAACAAGAGGGAGAAGAAATAGAATATATAATTCCGAGTTCACAATTTGCTTGTGTGTCCTTAAGGAATTTTAACCCCCTCATAGTTGCCAAGGTAATGGATTAAATCCTCCCAGGATAAAACGGAATAACCTTCCTGCGACAGTGGCAATACAAGAAGCAGGATACCAACGAACTCAAAGAGCGGAGCTAATCACACTTACGGTTTTCAAGGAACGAGAAAGCTCGAGAATTTTTGGATTAATGAACTTGTAGAGAGATGGAAAGAATTTCTGAATTTCTGAATTTCTTAATATCTAGAATGGAAGCCATGCCTGAATTTATAGGCAATTGTTGGCTTTGTGAAAAGGTATGGTGCCTCTTCGTGGTGTCTGTTCATTGTGAATAGACACCTGATAGGAAGATACGTTCTTTCAACGTTATTTATTAATTGGGTCAACTAGTTTAACCAAATAAACTGGGACAAATTTTGAAGCCCAATCCAGTCCATTTAATTTTCCACCATTACCCAATTCACACTACTCATCTTTAAAGCCCAATGGCTTAAAAGTCCAACAGGTTCCGTGTTTCTGGTTTGGTTCATATTTTTCGGTAAGTTTCGAGGTTTCGACGTGGTCTTTTGTTAGCGGGTTTGCTCGCCTCTTCTTTTTGTATATTTTAAAAGCGAATAAAGGTTCGTTTTCTTTTCCTTAGATTTTTTTTTTCAATATTACAAGTCATCTCATGTATTATTTGTTAAGCGCTTTATTTGTGCCCATGGTCTCTTGATTCGCATATTTTGATGCTTGGATGAGGGTTATATTTGTTTTTTCGTAGCTTAGAGTGATTCGTTTAAAAATGTAGTTAGAGTACGCTTAATATGTTTGCTTGATAGTAGCTTGAAAGGTAGATTATGTTGCTGATGGAATTAGTTTTTTTTTGTGTCAATGTGTGGTTTAGAAATTTTGTTTAACTTTCTTTATGAAGGTAAAAATAGGAAACCTTAAAAATTAGAGTCGAGACGGACATAACAATAAGTTAATTGATTCTTTAGCCTAGTTTAACAAGAGTTGTAATTAATCCAATCCTTGTAAATATACGTGGCTAGCTCATTTTGTTCATGTAGTCTATAGTAAATAGTTGCTGATTCCAAAAATGCTAGCATACCTTAGGCAAATTCTTAATTAATACATTATGGTGATTATGGGTACGGTTCCCGTGACATATTTACGATGCCTAAAAATTCGGGGGTGTATTTCATGTAACCCGATTATAATGACTCTTGATAATCTTACAAAATAAATTAGGATTTCTTTTCTTGAGAAAAATAAAGTAGAGAATCGTAGTTGCTTTAGGTTTGCCTTTAAAGATAAAAATGAGACGAGCCTCGCCAAACAAGAATGCATAAGTTGCGGGGCCCTCATAATTGTATATATAAACTATTTAGATTCCAGGATGTGCCGTTTAGCGGATTTCACGGTATTCCCAAAACAATAACGCGTTAGTATCTTTAGGCGCGTATTTAATAATGCTATCTCCTTAAACCCGGGTGCACATTTATGTGACCCAAATCCAAGTCTCGACGAAGTCAAAATGTACCAAAGGCCACAGGCGTACCGGTACGGTGTGGTCCGAAGTACGTTGTCACGATGTCGTAATTCTTATAAAGGGACAAGAATCATAAGCGGCTAAAAATTAAAATTTGCACATAAGTTAAAGCATATTATGAAATCAAATAAAGAAGCCAAGTATGATAATTGAGCGACCGTGCTAGAACCACGGAACTCGGGAATGCCTAACACCTTCTCCCGGGTTAACAGAATTTCTTATTCGGATTTCTAGTTCGGGGACCGTTGAATAGAGTCAAACCTTTCCTCGATTCGGGATTCGATCGGTGACTTGGGATACCATAAATCTCCCAAGTGGCGACTCTGAATCTCTTAATAAAATGAACCCATTTCGATTGTCCTTTAATTGGAAAAAACTCCTTTTACCACGCCCTTCGTGGGGCGCGGTAGCGTCGAAAGGAGGTGTGACAACTGGTACAATGCAAAGGCAACTAAGAAATTGCTACACGAGGTGCATATTGACCGACAAGCCTTAGAGGTGGAATGCCCGAATATCTTCAATGAGTTGAGGAGGTGTCAGTTGGACATCTTCTTCGAGATACCGGAGAAGGCCAATGCTTAAATAGTTAGGGAGTTCTATGCTAACTGCCCAGAACATGAGAATGGTGTTGTTAATGTGCGCAATACCCGGGTAGATGCTTCTATCGAGACCATCCGCATGGTGTATCGGCTACAGTGTTTAGGGGAGAATCTGATGATTATCGTACTTTTAGCTCAACACATACCTTGTGGCCAACTCTTTTGGAGACTATCTGTGTGCCAGACAGAGAATACATGTGGATAAAGCCCAGGATCATACTTAACTCCGAGTCTCTCACTTGGGAGGCTAAGTGTTGGCTCACCATTATCAATAGTCGGCTGTTTCCATCCAGCAACATGACCGATGTCAATCTACTACAGGCGTCAGCAATATATTATTTCATGGCCCACAGGGATTTTGATGTGGCCACACTCCTCCAAGACGAGATACTCATTATATCACCCGAGTTACTACTTACTCAAGGGCTTCTACTTCCCTTCTCTAGTTACCAGGCTGTGTCGTCTTGCTAAAGTCCCTGAAGACCTTAGAGTTGATGGGAAATTACCACTGAAAGCCCTGTTCTTGGCGAGAAGAATAAGAATTGGAATGGACCCGGTGGTGAATGTTGATGACTCGGATAATGATACTGATGATGAAGATGCTGAGGTCCCATCACCTCCGAGTGTGGGAGAGGCAGGCCTATTACAGCACCGCTGGAGCACCCGTATGACAGCTTTGGAGCAAGATATGGCTAGGTTGCGTACCTCAGTCACTAACTTGGGTGCCTGTGTAGACGCGGTGGCTGACCGACATGTAAAGTCGGAGAAGAAATTCTTAGGATGGCTGAGAGCTCTAGGTCGTGCTTGCAATGTGAACCCAGACACTGTCTCAGATCAGGAGTGAACTTTTAGTAACGTTCCTTTATCTCACTGTTCTTTAAATTTTTATTCCATGGGGACACGTCTATATTTTAAGTGTGGTGTGGGAGATACTTCAGTGTATGTATGTATTTGTAACAATTGACTGTTTGATTTTTTTCTTTTTATTTTGCTTTGATTGTTTTTGGTGTTTTGAGTAATATTTCATTAGGTAAGTTAAAGTAGGTAAGTGACTTGTCCCGATGATGGATCTCTTTCGGCTGGATTCTTGAGGGACTAAGTCGAAAAAAATAATAAAAAGGGAATATGAAGAATCTTCTCGATGGCGGATCCTTTAGACAATTTTCTTGAGGGAAGTAAGTCTAGATAAAAGACCAAAAAGATTTTTTTTATTTTTAGGTAGTGTAGTAACTCCCCCTTGGTTTTTCTTTAGGCTACGATTCTTTTCGAAGGGTTTAGCTTGAACCAGTTGTAGGTAGTTTTTGTTTATTTTATTTTTCTAGCTGTAGTAGGATTAATGGGCTACAAGCTAAAATGGAAGGAAAAACCCTTAGCGTGTATACACATGAACACAATCGACACTAGAGTATAACGCCTAGTCTCAATGGTTGAATCTTGCTAAAGTGCCTTAAAGTTATATGTTTGTAGCTGACTTGAACACTCAACAGAAAATTTCTTGATAAATAAATCCGGAGTGAGTCATGTTCCAGGTGTGCTTGAGCTATACTATATTCTATGCTTTATATTTGATGCTTAGAACTTGCCCGGCGTGTATGCAAAGCGAAATAGTAGCTTCATTTAGTCTCAGAAGTGATATAGGCATTTCTTTGTTAATCCAGGTACATATAATGTAAACCTACCTGAATGCAATACATCTTAGTTAACCCCGTTGAGCCTATAAGCCTCTTTCTTTGACAACCACATTGCGAACCTTACCCAGTTGTTTGAATAGCCTTCTGTTTGAACCTTTTTTCCTCCCATAAGCACTTGAATGCTATTGAAATTATGCAAAAGTAAAAGTGTGGGATAGTGGTTTGGTTTTGAGTGGATTCATTGAAATAGAGAAAAGATGCAGAGTTTTGAAGAGTAAAAGAAGCATCGCGAAAAAAGAGGAAGAAAAATGTGTTTGTAAATAAATATAGTGGTTGATAAGGGTAGCTTGATACAAATGCACCTAAAGGAATGTGATGTCATGAATGAATTGCGGGGAATATTTGGCTGACACAAGAATTATACGAAACGTTAATGTATTATGTATTAAAAGTGCTTAAGGAGGCTAGTCACTATATCCACATATATCCTACCCATCCCTTAGCCTACATTACAACCAAGTGAAGTCCTAGTTGATCTTAGACTGGATAGACTCGATTAGTAGAGTATTACACTAAGGGAAAGCCTATGGTGTATCTTTGTGGCATATGAATATTATTTATGAGAGTGAGTGAATTCTTTCTATCTTGAGTTCCTAAGTGTTCTTGAATTTTATTGTGTGGAACTACTCTCTTTTGCTTGTGAGGGCACTTAATTCACAAAGGAAAGGTAAGTCTTGACTATTGTATAGAGTAGTTTGAGTAAGTGCGAATGTTGCGTGGTACGAGAGATTCGATTATTGAGGCAAAGGTTCTTCACTACTAGGTGCAACTTTGGTAAATTGTTCAATGTCTGATTCGTTAAGAGAAAAGGTTAGGGACGGAGCTTTGATAGAGTGTGATGGATTGCTAGGAGACTAGCAATGATTTAAGTGTGGGATGTTGATATTAGGCTATATAGATGATATTTACACCTTAATACTACCATGATTTATTGTTGTTTTATAGGCAAATTGCCAACAAAATGCTCTAAATGGTGTTCTTTTGTTTTGTAGGAATTATTCTAAGTGAGGAAGCACCACAAAGTGTTTGGAGGCAATAATGTGAAGCAAACGGCCACTCAAAAAGTACCCGAGCACAAAGAAGCATGACAATTGACTGAGCAAATTCTACCGCGGTAGTACCGTGACAGATCAAGTACTTGCAGCAGAATACTCAGCATTCACCACGGTCGAGTCGCAGTCTTGCCGCGACCGCGGAGCACTGTTCACTCGCCAGGAATTGGGGGACCAAAGTGTAAATTGAGGAAAACTTGTACCAAACCCTTATAAGCTTTAGGAACTCGCCCAAGATTGTTTTAAGCTTGCTTTTTATACTACTTTGGAGGCAGAAACAAGTGTGACAAGAGTAACAAAACATTAGAAATCTTCTATCTTCTTTTGATTATTTCTATTATCCATTATGAATAATTTAGTAGTTTAATCTTGTTTTGTGATGAGTAGCTAATTTACTCTGGGATATTTTGAACATATTCAGCTTATTAAGATGTCAATCACTTGCAGAGTTGCAGTCTTGCAATCATCAAGAGATTTTCACAACGCCAACGCATTATAGATAGGAATGGCAAACGGTGCGGGGCGGGGCGGTTTTTCAGCATTCGCGGGGCAGGGCGGGTTACCTTGTTTGCAGGGCGGGGCATAATTTTTTTTAAAAAAATTAACGCGGGGCGGTGCGGGTCGCGGGTTGCCATGAGTTGTTCAATTGATTTTCTTAGTATATAAATTTTTATATCATCATACTAAGATTATCTATATATAATAACAGATAACATAAAAATACAATAAATAAATATCGTATAATTGATTAAAATGCATCGATAGTGTAATAATATTTACACCGTCAATGTACACAATCCTTACAAAATTAGTACAAGAATTAAATAAGAAAATGGAAATTTGCACATACGCTAACATGCGTGAACTTACAAATGTATGTTAACTGAATTGCTATGTAGTTAAACTTAATGCAAACGTGTATATTTTCAAATTAATTTCGTTTGGGTGAGATATATACTTTCGAATTATAATATTATAATAATTATTCTACAAATTTATCACCCAAAACATACACCCTCGTTATACCAATTTACTAGGCAACTTGTGATGAACAGACGATGGAATATTAACTAACAATATCTAATACAAATATAAAAAATTTACTTGGTTTACTAGATCGGATTAAAAAAATTAAAAATATATATATGCGGGGCGGGGCGGGGCGGTTTTTCGCGGGGAGGGGCGGGGCGGGGTGGTTAAAATTAGAAAAAATTATTTTGCGGGGCGGTGCGGGGCGGGTTGGAGTCTTTGCGGGTGTGCGTGGGTGTGCCCCGCAACCGCCCCGCACCGTTTGCCATCCCTAATTATAGAATCGAATAAATCATGGCATAAGTCCTCAAACTCAACCATCACATTTGAGATGTTTGTTTGTCATGTGCAACAAACTAAATGTGTTTGTTTACAACAACGATACTCAAAATGTCCTTTCACAAAATGGAAAATTTTCACCCACCAAGTACTAAAAGTCTCATGTCTCTAGTCATAAGACATCATCTACCTTTTTCTTTACAAGATAAATAATTTTTTTAATGTTAGAAAAAGTCCTATATAAAGTTGCATGCTATAGAACCTACACAATTACATGGTTCTCAGCAAATGGCACTCAAGAGTGTGCCATACTGGTCAATAAAATGGACGCAAAAGCTGTAGACCAAGATATATGTCTCACCAGAGACAAAAAGCACTATTGTGTTTTCTTTCCATCTGCCCAAGCCCAGTGGATAAATACTTGGTACCTATGCTGATGGTAAAGAGCAAGTACCCAGTGGAATAATCAAGATGCGGCTTGGACACCCATGATAAATAAATAGTTCTAGTCACTCAAGCTTCTATTCAGACATGATCTTCATAGTGCACCAAAGCTAAGTAAGAATAAGAGACTATTTTTCAAATGTACCAGTTATCATCTATTTAAAACAACAGAAAAGGAAAATGTTGCACAGAGGAGATGAATCAGAACATAAACTCATACAAACTATTTCTCTATCTTGTCCGTAGAAAGAAAATTAAACAAAAATCTCACATTTATAAAGAAGATAACCACTATAAGTCTTCCCAAATGATTTCAAAATTTAAATTAATCACCAATTCATGTTTTATTCATTTAGACTTCAACAAAAATGAGATGACTCATTTACTGTCCCAAAATATGTGTGCTCTTGTCTTAGTAGCCAAAGTAAATTTTACATAGAGGGAAAGAACAGAGAAACTGAGGAGAAAAGATAGAGAGTGAAGAAGGAAGGCACGTCTGAAAACTCTTTGAAGTTGTTATCAGGCTAGTGACGGGAATGATCATGGAATTTCTAGGAGGAAAACTAGTAAATTTTATGATCTATTGAGTTCTTGTAACTTTATATCCATCAACTACCATTTTCATGTTAAATGCAGTTGTTCCAACTCCCAATCAAGGGATCCTTTAACAGTCAAAAACAATGTCAGATCATTCAAGAGAAAACCAAGGTTTATATCAACACATATGTTTTTAAGGTGAAAGCTAACATTTTCACGTCTCACATAAAACATTCTAATCAAGGAATCGGTCAACATCTCAACAGGTGCAGGCAAAGAGAACAGAAAGGTTTACTTAATTAGTCTAGACTGATTACTAACGACATACAACACAAAACTGATTAGAAAACATCACTAGTATATCATCAGTAGGTCCTTTCACATCAAGGTACTTATGGAGTCTATCAACTTTTGAGGGAGAAAGCATTTGACACCACCAACGTAGAACGGTTTGATAACCTTTAGGTTCAAAGCTGAAATAATATAGCTTAATTCATAGAATGGTAAAATCATGAAAATGTATCAATGATCTCAATGTTAAGAAAGGTAAGTTAAGAGAACAACTAGAAGAAGAGAATAATGACTCGATGAAAACACTAAGTGTGCAGTAGATTATATAATAAATGATATCTTAATCAAAGAAAATCAACTAACTGCATATCTCATGATACTAACCTGTCAAAGGAACATTGCTCAAACCTACAAGACAAACAAAGTAAGATGTCAATGCAAGCAATTTCTGTCAAACAGATGTCCTCATGTAACCAGATACTCTAAACAAGCCTCACAAAAAGATAGGGTACCCAGATCATAGGAAATGACAATTCCAACAGTACATGACTAGTTAAGCATATTAGACTTGACTTTAAGATAGCAAACTTCTCTATAACGATCTTGTTTGTTCTATTAGTTTTTGCCTGCTATAGTGAAATGTTCTTATAGAGGACATATATTATAACATAACATAAAAATCAATTCCGAGAAAAAACTTGGCTTTTATAGTGTCATTTTTATTTAGAGGGCTGACTATAGTATGTTTATTTATTCTTTAATGTTAATAATAAAATGCCATTTCTCCCAAAATCCAACTACATATATCAACAAGCAGGATGATTTGGGAAATATTTTAATTTAGGTTAACACATTCATGTATTAAAGGCATAAAAATATTGCTAAGGACTATAAAAACAAAGCCTGATAATCATTGAACCAATATGAAGTTCTCTAATTTGACCTAAGATTAGAATTTGAAAACTATAATTTTGAATCAATGGAGATATTTCAGCAGGATTTTGATTCCGTATCTGCAACTATCAAAATATAGAAAGCAAGACAGTGGCAACAAATTGAGTTCTGCTTCATTTAGACAGCAGATCAAAACAAACTATTAAGATCTTTCAATCAAATGACCAGATTCACAAGTGGGTCTTTAACAAAATGGCCAAATTCACAAAATGGGTCTTTAAGTACGTGAGTGAGAAGATTCTTCTTAGTTAAGGGCAAGATAAGAGCAAATCAGGGGCAAATGTGAGAACCTAGAGGAATGAAAAAGAAGGGTTCAGAATTGCAATCACAATTACAAGGAGGGGAAGTAGTAGCTGAAGAAGAAGCAGCAGCTATGCCTTCCATTAAGTGCCAATACAAAGGTGGACCTAAAATATAGGTTGCTAAGCTTATTGCCATTAACCCAATATTGTTTTCAACATCTTTGGACAACATGCTGATCGATTCAACGCCATTGGTCCTCCTCTGTATTTGGCTTATGAGTGGGGATTTTTTTTTGAGTGTACAGATTGTTAGTAGTATAGACCAATAGCAGGAGATGAATGAGAGTGTGGAATAGAGATTAGCTATTTCTCTCTTCTACTTTTTCAACAGCCGTGACGCGTTTGGGAATCCACCGTCTCGTCTTGCACGACTTGCTCACCTTCTTGATATGCCAAATCAACTTTACTACACTCGATATCACGAATTACAAATGAGTGGCCTTTTTATATACTAGTCTCCTAGGGGCTAGTGTATAAATATTAATTATTATATAAATCATTCATATTTACAAGATAAGGGCTTTCTCTAAAATTCTCTACAAGCCTAGAATATTCCAAGGACTTTCTTAGCAAATCCATAAGGATCTAGGTTCTTCCTAAGAAAATATCCATTCTTCTCTAGAATCTTCTCACAAATGCTAGTCTTCTTCTTATATAAGCTTCCACATGGTATTAATATATGCCAAATGGTGCCTATGTGGCATGATGACATGATGGGTCATCACACTATCCCCCACCCAATATTGCAATGACCGTGGCACAATGCTGCTATATAAACTCTCAGATTTTATCTTTGAATTGCCAAAAGTCTTCATGTTGTTCCTATGTGGCCTCCTCTGGTGATTGCCCTTTCCAATGGACGAGGAACATAGCGGTGGCTTTTTGCCCTTGTTTTCGCCTAGCCTGGTAATCTATGATAGCCTCAATCTCCCGATCATGCGACGCGGTGATAGTCATAGGCGCTCGACTTAATTGACCCCTACTCGGATCATCCTTATCTTCATGATATGGCTTAAGCATGATAGCACAGAAGACATGGTAGATCTTAAGATATGATGGCATGTCAAGCTTGTATGAGATCTTGCCTACCTTGGTGACGATCTTAAATTGCCCCTCGTACTTGTGAATCATATTTTAATGCATGCCCGTAGTGCTTTGAACTGTCTTGGGTTAAACTTGACCATGACCATGTCCCCAACTCTATAGTTTGTGGTACGCCACTTACGATCTTCAAACATCTTCGTCTTCTTAGTTGCCTTATCCAAGTAGGACTTAGTAGTGTCGAGCTCCTCCTCCCATTCTTTGGCCATATGATAAGCCCTCAAACTCTTTCAATCGAACACGACTGGTAATGAATGTGGAGTTTGTGGTTGTTGGCTCGTGGCTAGCTCAAATGGTGTCCGCCCTGTGGACTCACGCCGCTGCAAGTTATATGAGAATTAGGCGATGTCTAGAAGCTTTTCCCAATCTTTTTGATGCGCACTTACATAATGCCTCAAGTAGCATTCTAGTAAAGCATTGACCCGTTCCATTTGTCCATTTGTCTGTAGGTGAAAACTAGTGGAAAAGTGCAGTTCCGTGCCAAGTATGTCGAATAACTCTCTCCAAACGTTTCCAGTAAAACGGGGGTCTCAATCATTAATGATATGCCTTGGTGAGCCCCAATACTTCACCACATTATTAAAGAATAGCTTAGCAGCATCCTTGGCAGTGCAACCTGGTGAGGCGGGCATGAACGTGGAATATTTGGAAAATCTATCCATGACCACCATAATAGTACTATAACCGTAGAACTTCGGTAGGCAAGTGACAAAGTCCATAGTCACGCTCTCCCATGGACACTCTGCAACTGGTAGTGGCTCCAAAAGTTCATCGGGATGTTGTTCTTCAACTTTCTCCTATTGACAGACAAGACAAGACTGCACATAACACTCTATGCCATCTCACATGCATGGAAAATAGTAGACCGATTCAACCAAGAGCCTAGTGCGACGTTGGTCTAGATAACCAGACCATTATGTCATGACTCTCCCTTATGATCCTCCGTCTAATGTCTCCAAACTTTGGCACGTAGACCCACCCACATGTGGTAAGCAGTAGGCCATCTTCGACCCAAAAACATCTCGTATTGCCCTGATTGGCCAACTTGATAAGCTATTTGGTGCTGGAGCATGCTGCATTCCTTCTTTTATAGCCTCACAAATATCCCATCTTGTTGAAGTGATTGCAGTAAGCTCGGCTTTTCGTCTCAAGGCATCGACTACACCGTTACTTTTTCTTGGCTTGTACTTCAGCACATAATCAAACTCGGCTAAGAAATCCTGCCACCTAGTCTGTTTTGGCGTGAGATTCTTCTGCGTCTGAAAGTAGCTAGTAGCCACATTGTCGGTCTTAACTACGAACCTCGACCCGAGCAGATAATATCGCCATGTACGAAGTTAATGCACAACGGAAATCATCACCTTCTCTTGCACCGTGTAACGCCGCTCCATCTCATTTAACTTCCGGCTATCAAATGCTATGAGATGCTTATCCTGCATCATGACACCCCCAATGGAAAAGTTTGAGGCAAATCTATGTGCACCTAAAATGTCTTGGCAAAGTCAGGTAATGCCAAGACTGGCTCCTCTATTTCAGCTACCTTAAGGCATTCAAACACATTTTGATAATGCTCCGTCCAAACCCATTGCTTGTTATTTTTTAGTAACTCAATCAATGGTGCGGCCTTTGTTAAGTATCCACTAATAAACCGACGATAGTAGTTAACAAGTCCAATAAAGGATCTCAACTCAGTTACCTTTATGGGTGCCTCCCACTCCTAGATAGCATGTACCTTAGCCTCGTCTATGCGTAGCTCGCCATTGCTAATGACATGGCCCAAGAAGTGCACCTTTGATTTGTCACGACCCAAATCCGGTCGTGATGGCGCCCAACAATCAAGCTAGGCCGGCCAGACCAACAATTTAATTATAACACAATACCAGTCCCCAAATGGACAACCCAAGAAGAATATATGAGTTTAAGAACTCCAATAATAATAATACTGAACAAAATACTGACACTCCCAAAGATCCGGAGTCACAAGTCTAGAGCCTCTAACAAAACCCAACAGGAAATAGAGAGTACGATATAGAAGTACTCAAGTCCGAATACAAAATATAAAATAACAACTGGAATGAGAGGAGAAGCTAGGTTCTGCGAACGTAGGCAGCTACCTCAGCAACTCGATGTGACAATGTAAACGCTGGAGATGCCCGTCTACTGCTCCTGAGTACCTGAGTCTGCACACAAAAGGTGCAAGGAGTAGGGGTGAGTACTAAGTACTCAGTGAGTAACAAATATATATATATGTAGCTGACAGTAAGAAATCCACAAAATACCACAATATGAAGCTACACTACAGTCCGAATCTCCTACGAACTAGCAACAATAATACAATACAGTTACCACAGAGTAATTCAACAAATACAAATGCAATGCAATGCACATAACCACTACGGCGTGTAGCCCGATCCAATTTAACGTCGACGGCGCTCACTGGGGGTGTGTACAGACTCCGGAGGGGCTCCTACAACCTGTCACGCCCCAAATCGAGGGACATGACCGGCGCCTGACCGGGTTGCCCCAGTCAAGCGGACCTGGGTGCCTTCCATTCCCACGCGTTACCCCTGTGTTGACTGTTACTCATTAACCAAAATATCTTACCAACAATGACTGATTTCACAATGCATAAACATAACCATGTGATTTATTTACTAACAAGTTCATAATTTATATTTACAACGCCCCATACATATACATAGGCCACAATCCCACAGTTTACATGTCTACGGAGCCTCTAGGATACAAAAAGGGAAATACAATACTTGCCGGTAACAAGGCTCCGGCTATACCTTACAAAACCGAAATGAAATCTAAACCGAGTGGCATGAACCACACGAGGCCCCAAGGAAGAAAGGGGCTCACCAAAACAGGCAGTGGAAGGAGAAGGATATTACTGCCGATGAGCTGAAGTGCCTGCTACTGATCCACCTACAATCATGACACGAATGTAGCGCCCCCGGCAAAAGGGACGTCAGTACACTTAAATTGTACTGGTATGTATGGACAAACTTTGTCCCAAGTAAACTCAAGCCATTAAATTACATTAAAATTAATCAAGCCAACCAACCATGTTTTCCACCTTTTACTCATTTCAGATAAGCCTCAACACAAGCACATTCAATGTCAACAAATGGAACAACGACCAATCAACAACATAAATTGCAAGTAGTCAAACATAGGAGCAATCAGTGCTCCCCAGGTTGCAAACTCTCCTGCCGTCTCCTTTCACAATTTCACATTATTGATTTATGTATCAATTTTCAATAGCGATTTCGATCGCTTTCCATCCTTATTGCCCCTGACCACCCTTATTACCTCGGCCACCCTTATCACCCCAACCCAAACCTTATTTCACCACGTCGCGGCGCGCGACACGACCCCGCCTTACAGTTGAAAACACAACAATTTCAAACAGCAGATAAGGTACTACACACAATTTCAACAAGTTCAAATAAGCAACTTGCACATTGTTTCATGTTCTCAATTACTTCTCAAGCCAATATCACAACCAAGTTACAATGTTTCCACATTCAAGAATATTCACACATGTATATTCAGCAATTTTCCATAATTCAAGTGTTTCATCTCTTTCCACAATAAACCAATTCTCAAGTGTTTCATTTTCTTTTCCACAAGGTGCCATAAAGGCCATCATAATCATTATTCACAAATTCTTTACCCAATTCAACTCTCATTTACCTTTCGGTTCATATTTCTTACCACAACACTCATAGTTCAACAACAACTTTGAATATCCAACAACAACATCAATTAATCACATACAATTTCTCAAATCAACACATGCCAAACAATTTTACACATAAGGGCGATTTCACAAGAATCAAAATTAGCCATACATACCTGGTGATGAGTTTTCTTCCATTAACTTCCTACTTTATGCTTACCCAAGCTATCTTACTCTTGCCAACCTTGTTCTTGAAGACTCTTACTTCTACTCACTTCTTTTTTACTAGAAATCAAGTTCAATAATCATGCATGAGTGTAAAAATTCTATTTTTAAAAGCTATTATATGCAAACCTCTCTTTACCCAATTAAAACTGAAAATCAAAGAAAATAGTTAGGGTTTTTACCTTGAAAATATTGGGAAGTTGAATCCTTGCCCTAGGATCCCTTGGAATTAAAATGATTGGAACAATCCTTGAAGATGCAAGATTTCTCTCTCTAAAAACCCTCTCTTCTCTCTCTAATTTTTGGTGAGATGATATGATAAAAATGAAGAAGAGGTGTGTTATATTAAAGAAGAGATCGGGTCAAAATGTTACAAAAATCTGGGCCGGGGTCAATTATGCGGTCACTATGCGACCGCAGAACACACATGCGGTCCGCAAAGTGACCGCAAAATGGCCTCAAAAATTACAAGTTTCTGTTAAGGAATGCGGCCGGAATGCGGTCCGCATGTTTGATCTGCGGTCGCAAAATGCACCGCGGATTTGACATGCGATCGCATATCGACCGCACATTTGACGGATTTTTGAGAAACTCTCTGGAACGATTTGCGGTCAGAATGCGGTCCGCATGTTGATTCTGCGGTCGCATTCTTGACCGCATATTTGACACTTTTTCGGAAAAATTATTTCTCTACATTTTTGAAACTTAAATCACTACCAAGGGTCCGAACCGCGGCTCGCAAGCTCGCCGCGAAGAATTCTACGCATTCCTAACACATCATTCGGACCATGACACCACATCTACTAGTTTTTTATGCACAAAAATTTTACGGGGCCTTACACAACCCAAGCGCAATACTACTGCGGCGTGCAGCCCGATCCTCATATCAACCACTGCGGCGTGCAGCCCGATCCCATGCTCAGTCCACAATAAGCAAATAAGTCACAAAACAATTCATTATCCTTAATTCCAGTTCTCAATTCATAATTTATGAAAAATACTTTAACTTTATTAGATTTGTAAAAGCCGGTGACTTAGCATTTCAAAAGTGTGATTTCAATTTCCAGGATTGAGATCGGTGATTTAAGCAATTATAGCTATCACATAAATATTGTCCTCTAAGGACGCTACAGATCGGCACAAGGCCCCAAACAAGGCTTACAACCCACAAATATAGCAAATACAATGTATTTCCAACACTAACAACATATTATTCACTTCCGGGATGGACCAAGTCTCAATCCCCAATCACAATCAATCCCGCACCTGCCACGGTGTGCGAGCCACGCCCTATTAGCGTCACAATGTGCTAAGCCAGGGTTTCGAACCCTCAGGCTACTATATACACAAACTACTCACCTCTAGCCGGTCGTAGACTCGTCCGCGATGCCTTTTCCTTTGAATTTCGCTCCCTCGTGCGTAGAATCTAGTCAAACCACAATAATTATATCAAATACGGGTCAAAGAATCATAACCCACTTCAATTTATATGAAATTCGCATAATTACACTAAGTTGGTAAAACCCGACCCCGGGCCCCACTGCGCTCGGAAAATTCCGAAATTAGTACCAACGCGATCCTTATCTCGCCACGAGTCCGTGCATATAAAATTTATCGAAATCGGAGTTCAAATGGCCTTCCAAATCCAAAAATCCCGTTTTCATTACTTAGGCCACATTTCTTCAAGATTTCAACCCAATTTCATGAAGATTGATGTTAATACTACCATAAAATGATGTTTTTGAGTCAAGAATCTTACCTCCGATGAATACCCGATGACTTCTCAGTGATTTCCTCGAGTTTTCTTCTCTCTAGGGCTCAAATTTGTGTTTTGGGGGTGTAAACCCGTAACCCCTCTGTTCTGCAATTTAATTCACTGCCAGAGACCGTTGTTCTTCGCGTTCGCGTGAGCTCCCACGCGTTCGCGAAGAACAGTTCCCCCTTACTCTTCGCGTTCGCGTCGCTTACCTCGCGTTCGCGATGCACAATTTCCGTTACCCTTCGCGAACGTGACGCCTCCCACGCGTTCGCGATGTACAAGCTTCCAGCCGCCCAGATTTCTTCTACGCGTTCGCGATACGTCTCCCGCGAACGCGAAGCACAACACCACGACCCTACGCGAACGCGAGTCCCCCTCCCGCGAACGCGATGCACAGAAAGGTTTGGCCTTCGCGAACGCGACACTTGTCACGCGAACGCGAAGGCTTAAGGGCCTGGGCAGAACCTGCAGTTTTTCTGCAGATTTTTGCCAAGTCCAAATGCCCGGTTGATGGTCCGAAATCATCCCGAGGCCCCCGGGACCCCAACGAAAACCACCAACGCACTCCAAAACATGATACGGACTTGTTCCAATCATAAAAACACCATACTAAACATCAAAATCTCCATTTACTCACGAATTCAAGCCTAAGTTTTTTCAAAACTTTCAAAACTAACATTCAATCCAAAACCCGATCAAACGATGTCCGAATGACCTGAAAATTTGCAGACATATCCAAAATCTCATAACGAAGCTACAGAAATTGTCGGAATTCCATTCCGACCCCCGGATCAAAATATCACCTACCATCCGATTTTCGCCAAAATTCAACATTCGCCAATTCAAGCTTAAAACTACACCGGACCTCCGAATTCAATTCCGATTGTTCTCCTAAGTCATAATTGATCCCCGGAACTAGTCGAATCATCCGAATCCGGTTCCGAGCACTCTAACTCAATAGTCAACTCTTGGTTGACTTTTCATATTCAAGCTTTCTTCAAACATGCTATTTGTTTCATTTTCAATCCAAATCACTCCTAACTCACCCGATATACTCTAATACCATTTTAAAAGCATAATATATGTAAATGCAAGGTAACGGGGTGGAAATTCCTGTAACGACGGGCCGGGTCGTTACATTCTCCCCAACTTAAACAAACGCTCGTCCGCGAGCGGGTTAAGAAACATACCTGGAGTATCAAACAAGTGTGGATATCTGCTCCGCATTTCCTGCTCGGTCTCCCAAGTTGCTTCCTCCACGGGACGACCTCTCCACTGCACTTTCACTGAAGCTATATCCTTAGATCTCAGCTTACGAACCTGTCGACCCAAAATGGCTACCGGTTCCACATCATAAGTCAAATCCTCATCTAGCTGTATCGTGCTGAAGTCCAACACATGAGACGGGTCTCCGACATACTTCCGGAGCATAGATACATGGAACACCGGGTGAACTCCCGACAAACCGGGTGGCAAAGCAAGCATATAAGCCACCTCCCCAACTTTCCTAAGCACCTCAAAAGGTCCAATAAACCTTGGGCTCAACTTCCCTTTCTTTCCAAACCTCATAACACCCTTCATAGGCGAAACCTTCAACAACACCTTCTCACCTACTGAATAAGACACATCTCGGACCTTCCGGTCCGCATAACTCTTCTGACGCGACTGAGCTGTGCGAAGTCTCTCCCGAATCACCTTTACCTTGTCTAAGGCATCTTGGACTAACTCTGTCCCCAATAACCTAGCCTCGCCCGGCTCGAACCAACCGATTGGAGACCTACACCGTCTCCCATATAAAGCTTCATACGGTGCCATCTGAATGCTGGACTGATAGCTATTATTGTAAGAAAACTCCGCCAAAGGCAAATAATCAGCCCATGAACCACCAAAATCAATGACACAAGCACGCAACATGTCCTCCAATATCTGAATAGTACGCTCGGACTGCCCATCCGTCTGTGGATGAAATGCTGTGCTCAGCTCTACCTGTGAACCCAACTCTCGCTGAAATGTCCTCCAGAATTGAGATGTGAACCGGGTACCTCTGTCTGATATAATGGAAATAGGAACTCCATGCAATCTCACTATCTCACGGATGAATATCTCTGCCAACCGCTCTGAGGTATAGGTAGTACACACTGGGATGAAGTGAGCTGACTTGGTCAACCTATCCACCACCACCCAAACTGAATCAAACTTCCTCGCCGTCCGAGGGAGTCCACTAACAAAGTCCATAGTAATCCTTTCCCACTTCCACTCAGGAATATCAATACGCTGGAATACACCACCAGGTCTCTGATGCTCATACTTGACCTGCTGACAGTTTAGACACCGAGCCACATGGCTCACAATATCTTTCTTCATCTTTCTCCACCGGAAATGCTGCTTCAAGTCCTGGTACATCTTCGCGGCTCCTGGATGAATAGAATACCGCGAGCTGTGGGCCTCTTCCAATATCAACTCACGAAGGCCATCAACATTGGGCACACATATCCGACCCTGCATCCGCAATACACCATCACTATCAATAGTGACATCTCTAGCATCATCATGCTGAACTCTGTCCTTAAGGACAAGTAAGTGTGGATCATCATACCGGCGCTCTCGAATACGATCATATAAAGAAGAACGAGCTACTACACAAGCCATCACCCGACTGGGCTCAGAAATATCCAGCCTTACCATCCGATTAGCTAACGCCTGAACATCAACTGCTAGGGGTCTCTCCCCAACTGGAATATACGCCAAACTGCCCATACTAATAGCCTTCCGGCTTAATGCATCAGCCACTACATTGGCTTTCCCGGGATGATACAAGATAGTAATATCATAGTCTTTAAGCAATTCAAGCCATCTCCGCTACCTCAAATTTAGATATTTTTGCTTAAACAAATGCTGAAGGCTGCGGTGGTCTGTATATACATCACAAGATACACCATATAGATAATGCCTCCAAATCTTCAAGGCATGAACAATAGCGGCTAACTCCAAATCATGAACAGGGTAGTTCTTCTCGTGGGGCTTTAGCTGACGAGAAGCATATGCAATAACTCTACCCTCCTGCATCAACACACAACCGAGTCCAACTCTGGAAGCATCACAATACACCGTATATGACCCCGAGGCCGATGGTAACACAAGTACTGGAGCCGTGGTCAAAGCCTCCTTGAGCTTCTGAAAGCTCTCCTCACATTCATCAGACCACACAAATGGAGCATTCTTCTGTGTCAACTTAGTCAACGGTGAAGCAATAGATGAGAAATCCTGAAACAACCGACGATAATAGCCTGCCAAGCCGAGAAAACTCCGAATCTCTGTAGCTGAGGAAGGTCTGGGCCAATTCTGCACTGCCTCAACCTTCTGTGGATCAACCCGAATACCATCACTGGACACTATATGTCCCATAAAACCCACAGTATCAAGCCAGAACTCACACTTAGTGAATTTTGCATATAGCTTCTCTTCTCTCAACCTCTGCAATGCCACTCTCAAATGTTGTGCATGCTCCTCCTGGCTGCGTGAATATACCAGAATATCATCAATAAACACAATCACAAAAGAATCAAGGTACGGCCGAAATATACTATTCATCAAGTGCATGAATGCTGCTGGGGCATTAGTCAACCCGAAAGACATCACCGGGAACTCGTAGTGCCCATATCGCGTCCTGAACGCTGTCTTCATAATATCTGAGTCCCTGATCTTCAACTGATGATAGCCCGATCGAAGATCAATCTTAGAAAATACACTAGCTCCCCGGAGCTGATCAAATAGGTCCTCAATACGAGGTAATGGGTACTTATTCTTCACTCTGTTACCTTGTTCAGCTGCCTGTTGTGAGCACATGATATTTGCACCAGGCAAATAATTCCAAAATTAAAATAAATATGTTTTTGAGTGCAATTACTTGCTTTGCTTGAAATTAGTTATATTTTTGTGTGTTTGAATAAGTAAGAAATTAGAAAAAATCAAAAAATAGTAGTAATTAATTTGTTAGTTTAGTTAATTAGAAAATTAGTAAAATAGCTTAAGTAGTAGAAATTAGGAAAAAATAGCAGAAAATTACCAAAAAATACTAGGAAATTAGAGTAGGTAGTAAATTAGGATTTATAATTTTTCATAAAAAGAAAAGAAAAAAAAAGAATAAAAGAAAATACATAAAAATCATTAAAATCAGAAAATATAAAATATATATGCTGTGTAAATGAATTTGGGCCAATTGTGGTCCAAACCGTTGGCCCAATCCTTAAGCCCAAACAGACCCGGTCCAAAGGCTGTAAGCAGAGATGATCTCAGCCGTTCATCTCCTCAAATCAACGGCTGAGAATAATGTTTGAATTATAAGAGAATTAATTAATGCTGAGACTTAATCTCAGCCGTTCATTCAATGTGATCTAACGGGCGTTGCCTTGGTCTCTTAAGCATCCAAACGGCGTCGTTTTTGTAACGCGCCTAACAGCCGTTGATCTCCATCATATCAACGGTCAAGATTATCTCGGATCTTTGGCCTTTATAAGGTCCTTGTCTGAAGCGGCCGTCTCACTTAGCCATTTCACAAACCCTAGAGACGCCGCCCTAACCTCTTCGTCTCCCTCACCTCTTCATCTTCTTCATCTCTGCAAGTTCGACGGCCATGGCGGCCACCACTCCCACGGTGGTCGCCGGCTCCTCTCACCCTTCCCCTCGTCTTCTCCTTCTTCTTCATTCCATAGCACACCCAAAAACCCCAGAAAAACACCCCGTTCTTCAAAGTCCCGGTCACCGGAGTTACACCGGTGACCACCAAAGTATGAGAACCGCTTCCAAACCAATACCAATCGACTCCTTTTCATGAGATCTACCCAATCATACCACTGGCTACCCTCGAATCTACCCATATCTTGTCGAATATCCAAAACAAACTCGCCGGAACCCTAACTCCGACGACCTTCAAACTGGAAACCTTTCAAGACCCGTCCTTTACCATCCCCAAAACACCCCTTTTGCAATCAAAACTCAAAAAGGCCTCGTCTTTAGGCCTAAAAGAAAAACCAGAAGAAAATCGAAAAAAAAAGAAGTCTGGAAAAGAATAAAGAAAAAAGAGAAACAAGAAGAAGGCCTGAGAGTCTAGGAGAGTCTGAGAGGATAAAAAAGGAAAAGAAGAGAGGTTTAGGAAAGCTTGGGGGACAGACCCCGCAAGCTAAGTCCCTGATCCCTTTGCCTGTTTTCTTACGTTTTAATTTTGTGCTTATGAGTGCTTGTTTTGTCTCTGTTCATCATGTTATACTTCTTTATTTACTTTGCATGTTTCTCTGATAGGCATAGATTATTACCTTAGCTTCTTATTTGTTTCATGCCTTCTTTGCTTGATTTCATATGCTTTAACCTGTTCTTTCAAGATCGCGTTTAGTATTAGGGTCTATGATCATACTGTTTAGTACTAGGGTCTCTATTTCTCTGCTTATCATTTGCTCTTTTCTTTTCATATTAATCTTTCCAGTTCCTTCGCATGATAAGTGTCTATTGTTCTTGTTGATGTTCTGTTCCTGTTCGTTTTGTTTATCTCATTTTTGTTTTAATATGCCCTGTATATCCTTGCCTTACATGTTCTGATTGATTTGTGTTTCATATAGTTTGAGCTTCACATGCTAGTCTAGAATCCTGTATATCCTCATTTGTTAACATGTTCCTTCTTTAAAATTCTTGACTAGTTCCTTTGAACATGTTAGTCATAGGGTTTATGTTGGTTTTCTGATTTTCATTTCTGTTTCACATCTCTTGTTATCTCGATCCTATGCTTCTCATGCTAGTCTAGGACCCTTCTGCTTATCTTCTCATGCTATGAATCCTTGTCTATTTCTCTGTGACCACACTGATTTCTTAACTTGTTCATCTCCTATGTGTCCCTGTGTTCTTTTGGGCCTGTTAGTAATAGGACTGGGTCTCTTTTAGCTTTCATGGTGTAGCTTTCTCCTATTGTTATGCATGCTTAGCTTAGTTCTATTCTCTTTTCACACTAAGTTGCTTTTGAAGCACCCTGATTGAACTTTCCTGTTTTTCTTCACCGTTTCTCTCTATATCCTTCTCTTCATCATCTCCATGTTATATGTCATGCATTTTTCCATGATTTGTTTCTGGTTGATTATATTCTCATCATTCCATAGTTTATTTCATATTTTTGGCATGTTGCTTTGGTAATTATCCATAAGATGTCTTAGCTTGCTCTTCTTAGTTTGTTAATAATAGGATTCTGTTATTTGTCTCATGTCAATCCCATGCTAATCTGTTCTAAGATGTTTCCTTTTCACTGTTCCACCATGGTATCATTTTCTTCATCTTCATCTTGCCCTATCATATGCATACACAAGATTAGGATTAGTTCATAACCCTGTGTTTCACCTGTCTTGTTTGCTTAGCATGATCTTAAGGCCAATACCTGAAAGTAAATTCTGATTACCATTCTGTTGAAATCCATTGTTTTATGAGTCATGTTGATTGTTTCATGAGAATCTATGCTTATATATGTAACTATGCCATGAACCTTAACAGTTTTTAAAGTTCTTCAAACTTTCATATGACTTGAATTAGTAATAATTAGGTATGAATTGACATGAATTCACACTGCATCACATACAATCCAATAGAATGAGTTAGTTGACTAGAATTCAACCATATCTATTGTTCTCTCTGAATTTGAGTTGGTTAATGCATGTTTTTTGGATCATATGTGTTTCTGTATGCAATTCATGTTAAGAATGCTTAAGATTTGCTAGATTTGGCTTCTTATGAATGTCTGATTGAACCTTTAGACCTTAGCTGGATTGGTTATAGCTGTTAGCATTAGGTTCTATGAAAATGGTTAGTTTTTAAATAGGTTAGAACTGAAAATGCATAATTAGGTTATAAGTTTAATAATTGGCCTAAGAATGGTTAACCTTGCAAAAGGTTGACCAATTCTATAAGCCCTAACACACAGTTCACTGTTTAACAGTGGCTGGTTGTGCAAAGGGCTATGTCTGCAAATGCAGACTAGCCCAGGCTCTATATTGAGCCCCGAACAGCAAAGTGGCCAAACCTGTAAAGGTTTTGGGCCTAGCTGTTCAGTATATGGCTTTAATAGCCCAAGCTAAGTCTCAACTTGAGACTGGCTAAATTTTAAATAGTTTAAACATAACAATAAAATAGGCTATGCCTGCAATTAGCTTTAATTAAGAATAAATTGGTCTTAATTGACTGGAATTAGTTTAAAAGTGGCTAAAATTGAAATAGTTCTTAAAATAAATCTGGCCAGCCCTTAAATACTA
Organism: Nicotiana noctiflora; assembly: GCA_032618575.1. Taxonomy (NCBI): domain Eukaryota; kingdom Viridiplantae; phylum Streptophyta; class Magnoliopsida; order Solanales; family Solanaceae; genus Nicotiana; species Nicotiana noctiflora. The sequence goes on along the minus strand of JASVEL010000386.1, from coordinate 96,731 downwards.
ATGCCAGGGCTGGCTATTAGTTAAATAGGTTCAAAACTAGCTAAAATCTGCCCTAGGCAAGCTGGTAAATCAGCAGTGCTCTTAGGGGCACAATTGGGTATTGAAAAGGTAAAATAGTAACTAGTAAGAACTTAGGAGGGTAATAGGGACATTCATGCTCCTGATTTCTGCAATTTTGCAGAGATTTAGGGGTATAATGGTCTCCTAAAAATGGGAAATCTGTAAAAATCTCAAACCCCTAAGGTCATACTAGTAAAAGGCCATAAAAGAGAATCTTTAGAACCTTCCAACACATGCTGGAAGGGTTTCTGGTAACTGAAATATGGACTAAAGTGTAGAATGGATAATTTTAGGAGGGGGAAGTGGGATTAATCCCATACTTCCTCCCCAAGTATTCAGCCCTAAAGGTTAGCTATAAATATCTCTTAAAAGGGGCTGAAAAGGGGGTTCCATTGGAGAATAATCTGAAAACACACCTAAGCTGAAATTCATACGAAAGCTTGTGAGATAAAATAGCAATAGAGCAATAGGATTTTCTGGAATTTTGGAGTAGAACTCGCTGGTTTCTATTGGTCTTGCTGGGTTCGTTAGCTTGTTAATCTCTGGGTTTCCTTGTTGCTGTGTTGCTGTGTTGTTCTACCTATTTGGATCTTCACTCTACTGTTGCATTGCCTTGTTCGAAATCTGCTGTGCTTACCTGCTTTACCCCCTAGACTCATTGGATTTTCTTTCTGAATCAGGTACATACCCTGTTCCATTGAAGATGTAATTGCTGAAATGTGGAAATGAAGCTCCCGTTTTACTTTATTCTGTCATTTTTGAATTAGTATCCTAATTGTAATAGTTTGTAGTAGCTGAACACAAAAACACTGTAATGATGTAGTACTAGTAGTAGTATAGTAGTAATATAGTGTAGATAGCTTATCACTTAGTTTAATTAGGAAAACTTAAAACATAAGTTAATTCATAATACTTGCAAAACTGATAAGCACTAAGTTCACATTAATTTCGCAAACACCTGACCGTATAGTTAATTACATTTTCACTGATTTGCATTTAGGTAATAATAAGTGTTGAAAGAGAAAAGTGTTAGGTCAAGCCATGGGTTCATAATCTGGTAATAAGTCATGAAAATCATTAGTGTAAGCATACATAGGTATCTGATTCATTCATCCATAAGTATCTTAAATGGAATAATAGGATCATTAGATTGCATACTTGTCGCCTACATAATCCTAAGAATCAAAGAAAACGATATCACAGTAGGCTATAGAAAGGAAGAACTGGGGATAATACTAAATATAAGATGCAATTGAAATTGGTACTGCAATTACACGCGTGTAGTTAATTAGCTCATATTTATAGTTTATTAGTTTAATCATTTCTAAGTCTTCTTATGTAATCACACAGACCTCTTAGAATTAGTATTAGCTTTAAACCAGTAACTAATGATATGATCTTTTAGCTGTAAAAATGATAGTGATTTATAGTTTCATCAAGCCTGTACAGAAAACTACTGATTTAGAATTGTTATTGTACATCTGATATAAATAAAAATGCTTGTGAATTTCTTATTGATCAAAAAACGTGTATCTCTGTTTGTTTATTTCCAATATAATTTCATTCTATGTCCGGGTTTGATTTTAGGCGCAAGCCCGAGCTGATAAGTAGCCAATTGACTAACGGCCATGAATTCATGTAAATATCTGGTCTTTCAAGGCCTGGATTGATGTAATGAGTGCAAAATGAGAACCAGGCCCAACAGCAATGAAATTCGAATAGGCCCGGAACACTTGTGTAAATACGATTGAGGAAAGAACAAGTATAGAAAATGTAGTCAAATACAAGTATTGAAACCTTTAATGAAAATTGGGACGAGCCTCGCCCGAATAACACCGGGCCCCCATTTAGTGATGATATAACACAAAATAGATCCGGGAAAGCTAATAGTAAATTCCATAGCTTCTCCCAAAAGATTTAAAAGCCGATAGATGTTACTTTAGGGCACGATTTTAATATACCTTCCTATGAACGAGTGTGCACTTGGTGCGACTCAAATCCAAATCTCGGCAGAGCCGAAATACTCCAAAAGTCATAGGCGTACTGGTTGCGGTATGACTCGAGGCGTGTTTCCGCGATGTCGCAAATTCCTAAAAATAATATTTAACGTAAAAGCACATTATGTTGTTAAAATCTATAATTGAGTCAAACAAAAGTCAAGAACGACAGTGGAGCGACCGTGCTAAAACCACGGAATCCGGGAGTGCCTAACACCTTCTCCCGGTTAACAGAGTTCCTTATCCGGACCTCTGCTTCGCAGACATTTTAAAGAGTCAAAATTCCTCGGATTCGGGATCAACCGGTGACTTGGGACACCATTGTCATTCCCAAGTGGCGACTCTGATTAATCTCTAATAAAATCCCGAACCGATTGTCCTTAAATTGGAAAAACTCCTTCCCTTACGTTATTTTATCCGTCTCGGGTAATCGAGCGTCGGGGTATACCCTACAAGTGTATTTATACGCATTTAAGTGTGTTGGGGTAGTAAAAAGGGAGGTGTGACAGCTCTGGCGACTCTGCTGGGGACCCAACCCTGAATTTCGATTTCAGGGTTTAAGAACTCGAGCTCCTTAGAACTGCCGTTAGCGTTTTTTTGACTTCATTATATGATTTGAACAACATGCTATGTGCTTTATCGATATTATGTGGACTGTATATAAAATTGTGCCGAAAACCCTTCTCTCTTCTCCCCCGGGGATGTGCTTACTGGTTGAGACTCCCCTTTCTGTTAAAGTCACCTTAAATTAAGAAAACAGAGGCCGGATAAGTTACAAAGCCGATTGACTCCGCGGGTCACCGGTACGTAGCCCCCTCCTCGATTCGAGTTGTCCGCTCGGGTACACGGTCTAGCACTCTATGAAACCGTAAGATTTTTGAACATAGGTCTAGGACGATTATTTGCATCATATTTGACTTAGGGGACTCAACACAGGGGTTGGGTCCGTCTAGGACAGGTGACCCGGTATTGAAAAGACCGAGCATGTTATGTGTTGCATTTTATTGTCCTTGATCGTTATGCGGACCGGCGAAAATCCCGAGATTGGAAAAATTGTTGAAAAAAAAAAAAAAGAGAGGGAAAAAGAGAGAGAGGAAAATAATGATTTATAGAAAATAGGTATCCGGAAAATTTGAAAATTTGAAAAAATAGGTGGAACATTTTTTGAAATAATTAGTCAAATAATCCGACCGAACTACGCAGGTTTGATTCTCGCCATTAGGTGGGATACGTAGGCAACCCTTAAACGGGTCCAACCACACTTTTAGAAAAAGACCAAAAAGATTTTCTTTTCAAATAATCGAGGTGATTGCTATTTTTGAAAATAGCCGAATGTTCCGAAAGGACGACGGAAGGCTGTTTTTGCAAAAATGGCCACTTCGAAAATCATTTTTCTTTTCTTTCATTCAAAATTGAAAACTTGCATTGAAAAAGATTTTTCCTTTTCTAAATAAAATCACCTTAATAAATGTGCAGGACGAGCACGATGATGAATGAACAATTTTCCCTAAATAAAATCCCTTTGGAGCTGAGATTATGGTGGCAGGACATGGGATCCGATGGTCAAGACTGGGTCAAAAGGTACTTGAAAGGCCTTACGGGGTTACTTGAAATAGTTCCTCGAGGTGATGTGGTTAGAGCGTTGGTCACGTTTTGGGATTCGGCACACAACGTATTTCATTTCCTAGATTTTGAACATACCCCAACTTTGGAGGAGATTGCCTTTTACATTGGGAAGACCGAGGTTCCGCTGAAAGGAAAATACCCGGTATCTCCGAGGATGGTGACAGTACATCGCTTCCTCGACTCTTTGAAAATTGCCCGGAATGTTCATAATGAAGATCTGGCCAACGGGTTTTGTTCTTTAAGCTTCATCTACAATAGGTTTGGACACGTTGGGGGTTTTAATGATCTTACCAACAAGCTATGTTGCAAGTCCAACCGGGCGAAATGGGAAGAACACCGGAGGTTCGCATTTTTGGTGGCATTTCTCGGAGTTGTTGTATTCCCGAGGAAAGATGGACATATTAATATAAAAGTCGCCGGGGTAGCTACCACACTGATAGTACAAGAAAACTGTACTCTGGCCCCGATGATCGTTGCGGATATCTATCGTGCTCTGACTGCGTGCAAAGCAGGGGCTAGCTTTTTCGAAGGGTGTAACTTGATCTTGCAAATCTGGCTAATTGAGCATCTATGCCACCATCCTTCGTATTCGAGCTATGGTTCGGCTGATCGGACATGTTTGGAAGAGTTCAATGCGAGGACAAAGGAAGTAAAATTGCCGGAAGGAGTCCAAGGTTGGATTGTGTATCTTCGATCACTAACTGACGGTCAAATCGATTGGACGTATGACTGGTTACCTCTTGACGAGGTGATATACATGCCAACGGAGGGATCACCGTTTTTGATCATGGGTTTGAAGAGTATACAACCCTATGCCCCATACAGAGCCCTGCGACAGTTGGGTCGGTGTCAGATTATTCCGAGAGACGGGGATCTCAGTGTGCAAGCCGTGGAGATTGGTCCGGACGGGCAATTCCCGGAAGCAAAAATCCGGCAAATCTGGAACGAGTGCCAAAATTTGAAGATTGATACTTGTGTGCCGAATAGAGCAAAGGGGGAGATATCACCTGGGTACTCCACATGGTACCGACGAGGGGTTGAACACGAACGTCTTTCAAAGAGACCTCACTTGCAAGACCTGATAGAGCAATCCGAGGAAAATCTGAAATGGGCGGCCAAGGAGAAAGAATATAAGGCCAAAATCAGTTTGTTGGAAGATAAGCTGAGAAATCTTCATTTCGAAAGTGGCCTACAAGTAGCATCCGATGAAGGGGAAAAGAAACAGCTGAAAAAAGAAAATGATATGTTGAAGTCTCAAATAGCTCAAATGAAAATTGCATCCGAGACCCCAGTTCGTTCAGCCCGAGATGAAAAGTTAATTGAGATTCTCCGACGGAAAGTAAACGACTATAGCTTTGATTTGGACGTAGCTGAAAAAGAGTTAGTCAAGGCTCGGAAGCAAATGGACAAAGACGCCGAGGAAAGAGCCAAGTTGGTTCGGCAGCTACATGACAAGCACGATGTTGAAATAGCTCAGCTTAGAAAGAAAATGATCTCAACCACAGTCAAAAGTAACAAGATCATCAAAGATCTTGAAGAAGAAAGAGAGCACTGCTACACGACTATGGCGAGATTAGAATTGAAGCTGCAACAAGTGCAAAAGGACAACCAACACACCTTGGATGCTCGCACTCAACAAATAAGCCGTCTATTGCAAGAAAAAGGGGTCATCAGAGAAAAGATTGTTCGTATCGCCCAATACATCACCCGAAAGACTCGGCTTTGTGAAGACATGTCTCGGAGGACTTTTGTTTCTGCAGTGAAGTTTTTTGTACAACAAGTCATGGCCGACCTGGATAAGCTTCAAAGGGGTTTAGCATATAGGCCCGCGGCAAGGCCGAACGATGCCTCGCGGGCACTAGGTGCATTAATGTACTCTTAGGTCATGCATCGTCTTTTATTTTATTTTTCTTTTTCTTAAAACATCACTTTGTAATCAAGGTTTTGAATTATCAATGAGAAAACAAAGTGTTGTTACCAATTCTTTTTACTTTATGTCATTTCCTTTATATCCGCTAGGCAAATAAATAGGAGCGTAATTATGAAAACGACAATGAAAAAGAAAGAAAAAAAAGAAAAAAAGAGAGAAGAGAAAAAGCAAGAAAAGAGAAAAAGCAAGAAAAAAGAAAAAGCAAAAGAGAAAAGAAAAGAAAAGAAAAAGAAAAGAAAAGATGATTGAAGTAGCAGCGGCCGGGATGATGCATAACGATTCGAGGAAATGTGTTTGTTTTTAAAGTCGTTACATCTTATTCATGCGCTAACAACTAACAAGTGTTGATGTTTGTGAGTCCAGATTTTCTAGGCAACTGGCATACTGGCTACCCACCCATACAACACCAGGTCCAAAAAGATGACAAAGGCCGTGTCCCAGGAGATCGAGGCAACCATTGTAGACCCTGCTCACGAAGAAGAGATCGTGGATGTGGCAGGGATGAAAGAAGAAATGTACAAGTTAAGACAACAGATGGCTGAAATGTACCAGGCTTGGTCGAGAGGTCAACCACTACCAGCCTACCCTGCTAACCCTGCATATGTCCCTCCACCCAATCCTAACCCCGAGCCACCAACAATGAACTCGTCCTCCACCTACCCCGACTACCCTCACTACTATGCTTCCACCTCCCAAATGCCACCACCTCCAACCAAGCAAGCACCACCTCCTATACCACAAGTCGCTCCTGTATATGTGGCACCTCCGCCCGCTGTTATCCACAAATCTTCTAGTGAACCAATATTCCATATCCAGGATCCTCACTACTACCCCCCGGAGCCTACTTTCAGACAACACGAGTCTCACGCTCCCATGATAGAAGCAAGCGCCGGGCAGGAAGAGACGGCTCGGAAAGTGAAGAGCCTTGAGAACGCTTTCCGCAATATGCAAGGGCTGGGAGGGCAAGTAAGTGTAGCCTACAAAGACCTGTGTTTGTTCCCTGAGGTGCAGCTTCCTGAAGGATTTAAGTTGCCCAAGTTCGACATGTACAACGGACACGGGGATCCGGTAGCTCATCTAAGAGGATATTGTAGCAAGATGAGAGGCGCGGGAGGTAGAGATGAATTATTGATGGCGTATTTCAGCCAAAGTTTGAGCGGATCAGCGCTGGAATGGTATACCCGACAGGACCATACAAGATGGTTCGTTTGGGATGATTTAGCACAAGCTTTCGCTAGTCATTTTCAGTACAATCTGGAGATCATACCTGACAGGTTATCCCTTACCAAGCTGGAGAAAAAGCCAGGAGAGAGCTTTAGAGAATACGGTTTTAGATGGAGGGAACAGGCCGCTAGAGTGGATCCACCGATGAAAGAAGGAGAGATGGTGGATTGTTTTCTGCAAGCTTTGGATCCAACATACTACGGCCATCTAGTGTCAGCAATTGGAAAAAGTTTCAACGAAGTTGTGAAAATGGGAAGTTTTGTAGAAGAGGGTTTGAAGACAAACAAAATTATGAGTTTTTCGGCTATCAAAGCCACCAATCAAGCTATACAGAGTGGAAGCGGAGGAGTGATGGGAAAGAAGAAGAAAGAAGAAGTAGCAACCATTGAAAGTAGGTCATGGAGTCGCAACCCACATTATAACCCACCAAGACCCTATCGCCAACACCCACCAAGCCCAGCAACTCCATATAATCCACCACCACCATCTTACCCGCCAAATCCCTACAATGCACCGAGCCCATATAACCCACCACCACCACCATACCCACCGACCGTACCACATTACCATCACCCTCAAACCCAAGCTTATCCACCACCACCACCCCACGTGTGGAGAGCTCAAGCTCCACACAATGTGTACCATACCCAAAACACATACCCAACCCCTAAACCTTACCGAAACCAGAATAGACCCAGGCCGGACGCTGATTGGAGAAACAAAGCAAGAAAGACATTCACTCCTCTCGGAGAATCATATACCAGTCTTTTCCACAGGTTGAAAGAATTGGGGATGTTGAGACCAATCGCACCAAAAAATCCGAACCCACCCCCGAAAAATCTTGATTCTTCTGTCAAATGTGAATATTGTTCAGGAACGTTGGGCCACGATACTGAGAAGTGTTGGCAATTAAAGAATGCCATTCAAGATCTTATCGATGAGAGGAGAATTGAAGTGCAGGCTCCCGAGGCCCCAAACATTACCTAGAATCCATTGCCGAATCACCACGAAACGAATATGATAGAACTGGTGCAGGGTGATGGCAATCAAAAACCATCTCAGGCCGTCATGATGATAAAGTCGAGTGACAAGTTAGAGAAAGAAATTGTGAAAGAGGAAGTAATTGTTGAGAAACCAAAGCCAGTAGTGATGGGAGGTTTAAAGGTGGTAGTTCCAGGTGCAAAGACGATCGTAACTATGAAAGGAGCAAGTGCAGAGCCAATAATCATAAAACCAGTAGTGCAAATGCCAGTGGTGAATACAAAGACTGTGCCTTGGAACTATAATAAGGTAACAGTAGTTTACAAGGGAAAAGAGATTTCTGGTGAAATTAACGAAACGCATGGACTTACCCGATCTGGAAGGTGTTTTGCTCCAGAGGAACTGAGAAAGATGAAAACGGTAAAAGAAAGTCAACTGAAGAAGCCAGTGTCGGAAGAGGAAGCAGAAGAATTTCTTAAGAAAATGAAGTCACAAGAGTACTCAGTGGTCGAGCAATTAAGAAAGACCCCGGCCCAGATTTCTTTGTTATCTTTGTTGATACATTCAGAGGAGCACCGGAAGGCTCTTATGAAGATTCTAAATGAGGCTCATGTTCCGGAGAAGATTTCAGTGTGTCATTTGGAGAAGATTACCAGCAAAATTTTCGAGTCCAACAGGATTACCTTTTCTGATAGGGAGCTGCCGGTGGAAGGAACCGAACACAACAAAGCATTATACCTCACAGTGAAGAGTGAAGAGTCAGTCGTGACCAGGGTATTGATTGACAATGGATCGAGCGCGAATATTTGTCCGCTGTCAACTTTAGGGAAGCTGAACATTAGCCCGGATAGAATCCGGAGAAACAGTATCAATGTGAGAGGGTTTGACGGCGGAGGTAAGAACACGTTGGGGGATATTATTTTGGAAGTGACCATCGGTCCCGTTGATTTTACGATGGAGTTCCGGGTGCTCGATATTGCCGTATCATATAACTTGCTGTTAGGTCGACCCCGGATTCATGCGGCCAAAGCGGTACCATCTTCTCTACACCAGATGGTCAAGTTTGAATGGGAGCAGCAAGAGATTGTTGTACACGGAGAGGAAAATGCTTGTAATGTGGTAGCACCTTTTGACGGTACTGATGGGGATAGGGGTCCTTGGGTCTACCAAGTGACGGATGCTGTTGTGGTGAATAGAGTTGCTGAAGGAGAAAAGTTACCAACCCCTATGATGGCACCAACTGCGGTGATGGTGGCCAGAGAAATGCTGAGAAACGGATTTGCACCGGGAGGGGATTAGGCAAAACACTGCAGGGGGTCATTCAACCAGTTCAGCTTCCGGAGAATAAAGGTACATTCGGCTTAGGGTTCAAACCCACCTTTGCCGATATCCAAAGAGCCTCTAAAGCCAAGAGAAACTGGACCTTGCCCAAACCCATACCCAAATTATCCGACATCTTTATCAGGCCTGGTACAAAATATCAACCATCTGCTGCAGCAAAGTGCATTGAGACCCAACTTGATGAAGAAATGCTTGGTTTTAAGAAAATGTTCTGGGAGGTGAATACGATTGAAGCAGGGGAAGGCACGAGCAGGATGGACGTGCAATTTGTGGGGCCCAGAGTCACATTGAACAATTGGGAAGCTACTCCTTTCCTTACCCGGAAGGAGTCTTGGTAGTTAGCTCAAAATTTCATCATTGTTTCCCCAAAAGTTGTTATTTTATAATTTCCCCATTCCCCTCATGAAAAATCACCATGTATCCCGAACATTGTTCGTTTCTTTTATTAATGAAATGCGGTTTTTCCTTTTTCTTCACTTTTGCCTTATTTTTCTTTATTTTTCCTTTTGTACAGTTTTGCATGTGTTGATTCCAATGCCATGTCATGCGTGAAGGATTCTAGACCCAGTTCCGACAATCACGCTACTATACAAGAAATCGAGGAAGATAGTGAAATAGAATGTGAGGATGAGGAAGCCCCGGAGGAAATAAGTAAGGACATGAAACAATACGAGGAAAAACCCAAGCCGAATCTGAGTGATACGGAATCTGTAAACTTGGGGAGCGAAGATGATGTCCGAGAAACAAAGATTAGTGTGCATTTGGAGGCACCCCTCAGGGATGAATTGATAGGGTTGTTACATGAATTTAAGGACATCTTTGCCTGGTCCTATGATGACATGCCCGGCCTTAGCACAGATTTAGTGGTACACAAGTTGCCTATCTACTCGGAATGCCGGCCAGTAAAACAAAAGCTGAGAAAATTCAAAACGGACATTAGCGTGAAGATAAAAGAAGAGGTGAATAAGCAGTTTGAGGCAAAGGTCATAAGAGTTACCAAATACCCCACCTGGTTGGCAAATGTTGTGCCGGTCCCAAAGAAAGATGGCAAAACCAGAGTGTGTGTAGACTATAGAGACCTCAATAAAGCCAGTCCGAAGGATGACTTCCCATTGCCAAACATTCACATATTGATCGACAATTGCGCCAAGCATGAGATCGGTTCGTTTGTGGATTGTTACGCAGGTTATCACCAGATCCTGATGGACGAAGAAGATGCTGAGAAAACTGCCTTCATTACACCTTGGGGAACGTACTGTTACAGAGTAATGCCGTTTGGATTGAAGAATGCCGGGGCAACTTACATGAGAGCAATGACCACTATGTTTCATGATATGATGCATAGAGAAATTGAAGTATATGTGGACGATGTCATCATAAAGTCCGAAAACAACCTGATCACGTGAAGGATTTGAGGAAGTTTTTCCAAAGACTCCGGAGGTACAATCTAAAACTCAATCCGGCGAAGTGTGCTTTTGGAGTACCTTCAGGGAAACTACTGGGGTTTATTGTGAGTCGGCGAGGTATTGAACTGGATCCATCAAAGATCAAGGCTATTCAAAGTCTACCTCCGCCGAAGAACAAGAAAGAGGTCATGAGCTTATTAGGAAGGTTGAATTACATTAGTCGGTTCATTGCTCAATTGACATCAACATGCGAGCCGATCTTCAAGTTGTTGAAGAAAGATGCAGCAGTGAAATGGACCGACGAATGTCAGGAAGCCTTTGACAAGATCAAAGAATATTTGGCCAATCCTCCGGTGTTAGTTCCTCCGGAACCAGGGCGACCTTTGATTTTGTATTTGACGGTGCTAGATAACTCTTTCGGTTGTGTACTGGGTCAACATGATGAGACAAGCAAGAAAGAACAAGCCATCTACTACCTCAGCAAAAAGTTTACATCCTACGAGGTGAAGTATACCCAACTGGAGAGAACTTGTTGTGCATTGATTTGGGTGGCTCAGAAGCTAAAGCATTATTTGTCAACATACACTACGTACTTGATATCACGATTGGATCCTCTCAAGTATATATTTCAGAAGCCTATGCCTACGGGAAGACTGGCCAAATGGCAGATTCTGCTCACAGAATTCGACATTGTCTATGTAACTCGTACGGCAATGAAGGCACAAGCTATTGTGGACCACTTAGCCGAGAATCCGGTGGATGATGAATATGAACCATTGAAAACATACTTTCCGGATGAAGAGGCAATGCTTGTCGAGGAGACGGAGCAAGAGGAGAGACCAGCATGGAAAATGTACTTTGACGGAGCTGTCAACAGCAGGGGCGTTGGTATCGGAGCGGTACTCATTTCAAGTACGGGTCAACACTATCCCGTTACAGCTCAGCTTCGATTTTTCTGTACCAACAATATGGCCGAATATGAGGCATGCATCTTGGGATTAAGGATGGCAATTGACATGGGTATTCAAGAGATTTTGGTCATGGGTGACTCGGATCTCTTGGTACACCAAATTCAAGGGGAATGGGAGACACGAGATTTGAAATTGATACCATATCGGTATTGTTTGCACGAGCTGTCTCAAAGATTCCAGGCTATAGAATTCAAGCATATCCCGAGAATGCACAATGAGATTGCAGATGCTTTGGCCACATTGTCCTCTATGTTGCATCATCCGGACAAGACATACATAGATCCGCTCCAGATCCAAGTCCGAGATCAGAATGCTTATTGCTTCGCTGTGGAAGAAGAGTCGGATGGAGAGCCGTGGTATCATGATATTAGAGAATACTTGAAAGCTGGCAAATACCCGAAGCAAGCCACCGGAGACCAGAAGAGAGCCATCAGGCGTCTAGCCAATGGATTTTTCTTCAGTGGAGGAGTGGTATACAAAAGAACACCAGATTTGGGTTTATTGAGATGTGTGGATGCACAACAAGCAAATGAAATCATGATTGAAGTACATGCTGGAGTATGCGGACCCCACATGAGCGGATATGTTTTAGCAAAGAAGATTTTGAGAGCAGGATACTACTGGCTCACGATGGAGCGTGATTGTATCAGGTATGTAAAGAAATGCCATCAATGCCAGGTACATGGGGATCTGATCCACTCCCCGCCTTATGAGTTGCACACAATGTCAGCACCTTGGCCCTTTGTTGCTTGGGGCATGGATGTCATCGGCCCAATAGATCCAGCCGCTTCTAATGGGCACAGGTTTATTCTAGTCGCAATTGATTATTTCACCAAGTGGGTCGAAGCTAAGACATTCAAGGCGGTGACGAAGAAAGCGGTGGTGGATTTTGTGCACGAAAATATTATATGCCGATTTGGAATCCCCAAGGTGATTATCACAGACAATGGAGCCAATTTAAACAGTCATCTCATGGCGGAAGTTTGTGAAAGGTTTAAGATCACGCACCGTAATTCCACACCTTACAGTCCGAAGGCAAATGGTGCAGTAGAAGCGGCAAATAAAAACATCAAGAAGATTCTCCGGAAAATGGTGGAGGGATCCAGGCAGTGGCATGAAAAGTTACCCTTTGCTCTCATGGGTTACCGCACGACGGTACGTACTTCTATCGAAACCACACCTTATACCCTGGTGTATGGAACAGGAGGCCGTTATACCCGCAGAAATAGAAATACCGTCATTGCGAATTATAGCCGAATCTGAGATAGATGACGATGAATGGGTAAAGGCCCGGTTAGAACAGTTGAATTTGATTGATGAGAAGAGATTGGCCGCAGTCTGCCATGGACAGTTGTATCAGCGGAGAATGGCCAGAGCATATAATAAGAAGGTACGACCTCGAAAGTTTGAAGTTGGACAATTGGTATTGAGGCGTATCTTACCACATTGGGCAGAGCCAAAAGGTAAGTTTGCACCGAATTGGCGAGGACCGTTCGTGGTATCACGGGTGTTGTCCAATGGAGCGTTATACTTAACTAATGTTGAAGGAAAGTGCGTAGAGACTGCTATCAATTCGGATGCGGTCAAAAGATACTATGTATGATTCCTTTTCAATTGTATGTTTTGTATTTTGTTGTGATTTTGGAATTGAAATGACGAAGGCATTTTATTCTCTATCCAAACACTTTATCCATTGTTAACCCCTTTGCGCCTTAATCAATGAATTCTTTCATATCCCTCTCTCGGAATCGCTCTAGTGCAACAAGATCGAAATTGCCAGAATGGAAAATGAAATGATGGAAAAATGAAAAAAAAAATGAAAAAATGAAATGAAAAAAAAAATGAAAAAATGAAAAAATGAAAAAAAAAAGAAAAAGACAAAATCGGGAAAAAGTCAAAAAAGAAATCCATCTAACTTTTGAAGTTGGATGAACTACGTCTGACTTGATCCCGAAAGGGTACGTAGGCAGCCTCTCTGAGGTTCAGCCACAATAAAGAAAAAATCCAAAAATTCCCCACATATTGAAACTGGGGCAGAAGTTATGTTTTAATAATTCCGAGAGTTGTAAATATTTTTAACCCTCGTTGAAATTTTGAGCCTTTATATCTTTCTTTCTTAACCCGTCCAAAAGCCACGTTACGGTCCAAAGAAAGACCTTCTGATCAATTTTGAAATGACAACGAATACAACGAAGGAGGAGCGAAGCATCGGATAATACCCGTGGTACAGAAAACCAAATACAAAAAGAAAAAAATGAAAAAAAAAAGAAAAATGAAAAAATGAGAGAGTCTCATTGGTGAAAACCGTAACCGGCACCGTGAGGCGAGTGTGAGGTTGAGAGAAATAAAATGAGAGAGTCTCATCAGTGAAAACCTTAATCGGCACTGTGAGATGATTGTGAGGTTGAGAGAATAAACGAGAGAGTCTTATTGGTGAAAACCTTTCGAGGCACCGTAAGGCGATCGTGAGGACTATCAAAAGAGAAAAAGGCAACAAAAAAGAGTATTGGTTTGGGTCAAAGGCAATTCAAAGTCAGAATAATGATTGGAACGAACTGGGTCAGAGTTTAAATACATGGCATGGTCAGCGGAATCAGCCAGCAAATACCCAGATAAGTTCTGTCATCTCTCCAAAATACCCTTACCTTTCTTTCATTTTTCTGCATTTCATTGTTTACCCTTTTTGAGAGCTAACTACCAGCTCCTGATAATGGAAGTTGAAATAACACTGGATCATAAAGAATGGAAGATTGGGGAAAGGAATAAAGAAGCTTGGCAAACATGGCCAAAGAAAAAGAAAACAAAACAAAAATGGAAAAAATGAGAAAATACAAAAAGAGTCTGCAAGGGACAAGAAGTCGAAAGCCATGCAACATGAAAAAGCAAAAACAAAGGAAGCAATAAGAAGTGGGGACGGCAGATGCCAGTTGCCAGCAGTTTATATCTAATAAATTTTGTTTCATGCAGGAACAAATTGTCACTAATCACTTTAAAGTGAATGTAACCAATGTGGAAAATTTAAAATACCAAAAAGAGAAAGTCCGCCGAATAAGTGGAGAAATTCACAGGCAAAAGACCAGTCGGTAAAAAGAAAATACCAAAAAGAGGAAGGTAACATCTTTTAAAATCCACTCCCCAGTCCTCAGGCTGAGGGAATATTTTCTGCATCGCATTGCACGTTTAATTTCCGTTAGGCGCCCACCTTCTAATACGGGAATATTTTCTGCATCGCATTGCACGTTTAATTTCTGTTAGGCGCCCACCTTCAAATACGGGAATATTTTCTGCATTCACATTGCACGTTTCAATTCTATTAGGCGCCCACCTCCAAATACGGGAATACTTTTCTGCATTCGCATTGCACGTTTAATTTCTGTTAGGCGCCCACCTTCAAATACGGGAATATTTTCTGCATCGCATTGCACGTTTAATTTCTGTTAGGCGCCCACCTTCAAATACGGGAATACTTTTCTGCATCGCATTGCACGTTTAAATTTCTGTTAGGCGCCCACCTTCAAATACGGGAATATTTTCTGCATCGCATTGCACGTTTAAATTTCTGTTAGGCGCCCACCTTCAAATACGGGAATACTTTCTGCATTCGCATTGCACGTTTCAATTCTGTTAGGCGCCCACCTCCAAATACGGGAATACTTTTCTGCATCGCATTGCACGTTTAAATTATGTTAGGCGCCCACCTTCAAATACGGGAATATTTTCTGCATCGCATTGCACGTTTAATTTCTGTTAGGCGCCCACCTTCAAATACGGGAATACTTTTCTGCATCGCATTGCACGTTTAATTTCTGTTAGGCGCCCACCTTCTAATACGGGAATATTTTCTGCATCGCATTGCACGTTTAATTTCTGTTAGGCGCCCACCTTCAAATACGGGAATATTTTCTGCATTCACATTGCACGTTTCAATTCTGTTAGGCGCCCACCTTCAAATACGGGATATTTTCTGCATTCACATTGCACGTTTCAATTCTGTTAGGCGCCCACCTTCAAATACGGGAATATTTTCTGCATCGCATTGCATGTTTAATTTCTGTTAGGCGCCCACCTTCAAATACGGGAATATTTTCTCGCATCGCATTGCACGTTTAATTTCGTTAGGCGCCCACCTTCAAATACGGGAATACTTTTCTGTATTCGCATTGCACGTTTAATTTCCGTTAGGCGCCCACCTTCAAATACGGGAATATTTTCTGCATTCGCATTGCACGTTTCAATTCCGTTAGGCGCCCACCTTCAAATACGGGAATATTTTCTGCATTCGCATTGCACGTTTAATTTCTGTTAGGCGCCCACCTTCAAATACGGGAATATTTTCTGCATTCGCATTGCACGTTTCAATTCTGTTAGGCGCCCACCTTCTAATACGGGAATATTTTCTGCATCGCATTGCACGTTTAATTTCTGTTAGGCGCCCACCTTCTAATACGGGAATATTTTTGCATATCATGGTTTATACAGTTAAAAAGCCCACACTGGGGCAGAAAAAGAAAAAAAGGTAGTTTGTTGTTTTGTTTTAAGCAGGTTCATCTCGAGATCAAGAAAATCAAAAAAAGAAAAAGAGTCAACAAGAAAAGAAAAATCAACAAAAAAGAGAGTCAGCATCAAGGAAAATCAACAAAAAAGGAAGATTATGCATCACCGGAAAGGGAAGAAGAGCAAAAGCTAGATTAGGAACAATTGTAATTGTAGGATCATAGCTTAGAATAGCTTCTTCATTTTACATTTCCCCCGGTGTAATAAGGAGTAAGTCAGCAGGTCTCAACAGTGTCAATGCAACAGTGAGTCTGGTAGTTTTAAACTGCTAGACCTTCCCGAACTACACTGACCTGATTCCCGTTTAGCCCAGGATATGTAGGCAACCTCTAAAGCAGGGTGCGGTCAAAAGGTTTTCAAAAATGCTTTCACGGAATATGCCGATGTGCAAAAATCTCTCATTATCGCTCACTTGTCTTTGCACTGAAACTCTTCGTGTTCCCGAGCAAAGAGGGGCAGCTGTGAGCACGTGATTTTTGCACCGAGGGCAAATAATTCCAAAATTAAAATAAATATGTTTTTGAGTGCAATTACTTGCTTTGCTTGAAATTAGTTATATTTTTGTGTGTTTGAATAAGTAAGAAATTAGAAAAAATCAAAAAATAGTAGTAATTAATTTGTTAGTTTAGTTAATTAGAAAATTAGTAAAATAGCTTAAGTAGTAGAAATTAGGAAAAAATAGCAGAAAATTACCAAAAAATACTAGGAAATTAGAGTAGGTAGTAAATTAGGATTTATAATTTTTCATAAAAAGAAAAGAAAAAAAAAGAATAAAAGAAAATACATAAAAATCATTAAAATCAGAAAATATAAAATATATATATGTTGTGTAAATGAATTTGGGCCAATTGTGGTCCAAACCGTTGGCCCAATCCTTAAGCCCAAACAGACCCGGTCCAAAGGCTGTAAGCAGAGATGATCTCAGCCGTTCGTCTCCTCAAATCAACGGCTGAGAATAATGTTTGAATTATAAGAGAATTAATTAATGCTGAGATTTAATCTCAGCCGTTCATTCAATGTGATCTAACGGGCGTTGCCTTGGTCTCTTAAGCATCCAAACGGCGTCGTTTTTGTAACGCGCCTAACAGCCGTTGATCTCCATCATATCAACGGTCAAGATTATCTCGGATCTTTGGCCTTTATAAGGTCCTTGTCTGAAGCGGCCGTCTCACTTAGCCATTTCACAAACCCTAGAGACGCCGCCCTAACCTCTTCGTCTCCCTCACCTCTTCATCTTCTTCATCTCTGCAAGTTCATGGCGGCCACCACTCCCACGGTGGTCGCCGGCTCCTCTCACCCTTCCCCTCGTCTTCTCCTTCTTCTTCATTCCATAGCACACCCAAAAACCCCAGAAAAACACCCCGTTCTTCAAAGTCCCGGTCACCGGAGTTACACCGGTGACCACCAAAGTATGAGAACCGCTTCCAAACCAATACCAATCGACTCCTTTTCATGAGATCTACCCAATCATACCACTGGCTACCCTCGAATCTACCCATATCTTGTCGAATATCCAAAACAAACTCGCCGGAACCCTAACTCCGGCGACCTTCAAACTGGAAACCTTTCAAGACCCGTCCTTTACCATCCCCAAAACACCCCTTTTGCAATCAAAACTCAAAAAGGCCTCGTCTTTAGGCCTAAAAGAAAAACCAGAAAATCGAAAAAAAAAAGAAGAAGTCTGGAAAAGAATAAAGAAAAAAGAGAAACAAGAAGAAGGCCTGGGAGTCTAGGAGAGTCTGAGAGGATAAAAAAGGAAAAGAAGAGAGGTTTAGGAAAGCTTGGGGGACAGACCCCGCAAGCTAAGTCCCTGATCCCTTTGCCTGTTTTCTTACGTTTTAATTCTGTGCTTATGAGTGCTTGTTTTGTCTCTGTTCATCATGTTATACTTCTTTATTTACTTTGCATGTTTCTCTGATAGGCATAGATTATTACCTTAGCTTCTTATTTGTTTCATGCCTTCTTTGCTTGATTTCATATGCTTTAACCTGTTCTTTCAAGATCGCGTTTAGTATTAGGGTCTATGATCATACTGTTTAGTACTAGGGTCTCTATTTCTCTGCTTATCATTTGCTCTTTTCTTTTCATATTAATCTTTCCAGTTCCTTCGCATGATAAGTGTCTATTGTTCTTGTTGATGTTCTGTTCCTGTTCGTTTTGTTTATCTCATTTTTGTTTTAATATGCCCTGTATATCCTTGCCTTACATGTTCTGATTGATTTGTGTTTCATATAGTTTGAGCTTCACATGCTAGTCTAGAATCCTGTATATCCTCATTTGTTAACATGTTCCTTCTTTAAAATTCTTGACTAGTTCCTTTGAACATGTTAGTCATAGGGTTTATGTTGGTTTTCTGATTTTCATTTCTGTTTCACATCTCTTGTTATCTCGATCCTATGCTTCTCATGCTAGTCTAGGACCCTTCTGCTTATCTTCTCATGCTATGAATCCTTGTCTATTTCTCTGTGACCACACTGATTTCTTAACTTGTTCATCTCCTATGTGTCCCTGTGTTCTTTTGGGCCTGTTAGTAATAGGACTGGGTCTCTTTTAGCTTTCATGGTGTAGCTTTCTCCTATTGTTATGCATGCTTAGCTTAGTTATATTCTCTTTTCACACTAAGTTGCTTTTGAAGCACCCTGATTGAACTTTCCTGTTTTTCTTCACCGTTTCTCTCTATATCCTTCTCTTCATCATCTCCATGTTATATGTCATGCATTTTTCCATGATTTGTTTCTGGTTGATTATATTCTCATCATTCCATAGTTTATTTCATATTTTTGGCATGTTGCTTTGGTAATTATCCATAAGATGTCTTAGCTTGCTCTTCTTAGTTTGTTAATAATAGGATTCTGTTATTTGTCTCATGTCAATCCCATGCTAATCTGTTCTAAGATGTTTCCCTTTCACTGTTCCACCATGGTATCATTTTCTTCATCTTCATCTTGCCCTATCATATGCATACACAAGATTAGGATTAGTTCATAACCCTGTGTTTTACCTGTCCTGTTTGCTTAGCATGATCTTAAGGCCAATACTTGAAAGTAAATTCTGATTACCATTCTGTTGAAATCCATTGTTTTATGAGTCATGTTGACTGTTTTCATGAGAATCTATGCTTATATATGTAACTATGCCATGAACCTTAACAGTTTTTAAAGTTCTTCAAACTTTCATATGACTTGAATTAGTAATAATTAGGTATGAATTGACATGAATTCACACTGCATCACATACAATCCAATAGAATGAGTTAGTTGACTGGAATTCAACCATATCTACTGTTCTCTCTGAATTTGAGTTGGTTAATGCATGTTTTTTGGATCATATGTATTTCTGTATGCAATTCATGTTAAGAATGCTTAAGATTTGCTAGATTTGGCTTCTTATGAATGTCTGATTGAACCTTTAGACCTTAGCTGGATTGGTTATAGCTGTTAGCATTAGGTTCTATGAAAATGGTTAGTTTTTAAATAGGACTAACACTGAAAATGCATAATTAGGTTATAAGTTTAATAATTGGCCTAAGAATGGTTAACCTTGCAAAAGGTTGACCAATTCTATAAGCCCTAACACACAGCTCACTGTTAAACAGTGGCTGGTTGTGCAAAGGGGCTATGTCTGCAAATGCAGACTAGCCCAGGCTCTATATTGAGCCCTGAACAGCAAAGTGGCCAAACCTGTAAAGGTTTTGGGCCTAGCTGTTCAGTATATGGCTTTAATAGCCCAAGCTAAGTCTCAACTTGAGATTGGCTAAATTTTAAATAGTTTAAACATAACAATAAAACAGGCTATGCCTGCAATTAGCTTTAATTAAGAATAAATTGGTCTTAATTGACTGGAATTGGTTTAAAAGTGGCTAAAATTGAAATAGTTCTTAAAATAAATCTGGCCAGCCCTTAAATACTAATGCCAGGGCTGGCTATTAGTTAAATAGTTCAAAACAAGCTGAAAATCTGCCCTAGGCAAGCTAGTAAATCAGCAGTGCCCTTAGGGGCATAATTGGGTATTAAAAGGTAAAATAGTAACTAGTAAGAACTTAGGAGGGTAATAGGGACATTCATGCTCCTGATTTCTGCAATTTTGCGGAGATTTAGGGGTATAATGGTCTCCTAAAAATGGGAAATCTGTAAAAATCTCAAACCCCTAAGGTCATACTAGTAAAAGGCCATAAAAGAGAATCTTTAGAACCTTCCAGCACATGCTGGAAGGGTTTCTGGTAACTGAAATATGGACTAAAGTGTAGAATGGATAATTTTAGGAGGGGGGAAGTGGGATTAATCCCATACTTCCTCCCCAAGTATTCAGCCCTAAAGGTTAGCTATAAATATCTCTTAAAAGTGGCTGAAAAGGGGGTTCCATTGGGGAATAATCTGAAAACACACCTAAGCTGAAATTCATACGAAAGCTTGTGAGATAAAATAGCAATAGAGCAATAGGATTTTCTGGAATTTTGGAGTAGAACTCGCTGGTTTCTATTGGTCTTGCTGGGTTCGTTAGCTTGTTAATCTCTGGGTTTCCTTGTTGCTGTGTTGCTGTGTTGTTCTACCTATTTGGATCTTCACTCTACTGTTGCATTGCCTTGTTCGAAATCTGCTGTGCTTACCTGCTTTACCCCCTAGACTCATTGGATTTTCTTTCTGAATCAGGTACATACCCTGTTCCATTGAAGATGTAATTGCTGAAATGTGGAAATGAAGCTCCCGTTTTACTTTATTCTGTCATTTTTGAATTAGTATCCTAATTGTAATAGTTTGTAGTAGCTGAACACAAAAACACTGTAATGATGTAGTACTAGTAGTAGTATAGTAGTAATATAGTGTAGATAGCTTATCACTTAGTTTAATTAGGAAAACTTAAACATAAGTTAATTCATAATACTTGCAAAACTGATAAGCACTAAGTTCACATTAATTTCGCAAACACCTGACCGTATAGTTAATTACATTTTCACTGATTTGCATTTAGGTAATAATAAGTGTTGAAAGAGAAAAGTGTTAGGTCAAGCCATGGGTTCATAATCTGGTAATAAGTCATGAAAATCATTAGTGTAAGCATACATAGGTATCTGATTCATTCATCCACAGGTATCTTAAATGGAATAATAGGATCATTAGATTGCATACTTGTCGCCTACATAATCCTAAGAATCAAAGAAAACGATATCACAGTAGGCTATAGAAAGGAAGAACTGGGGATAATACTAAATATAAGATGCAATTGAAATTGGTACTGCAATTACACGCGTGTAGTTAATTAGCTCATATTTATAGTTTATTAGTTTAATCATTTCTAAGTCTTCTTATGTAATCACACAGACCTCTTAGAATTAGTATTAGCTTTAAACCAGTAACTAATGATATGATCTTTTAGCTGTAAAAATGATAGTGATTTATAGTTTCATCAAGCCTGTACAGAAAACTACTGATTTAGAATTGTTATTGTACATCTGATATAAATAAAAATGCTTGTGAATTTCTTATTGATCAAAAAACGTGTATCTCTGTTTGTTTATTTCCAATATAATTTCATTCTATGTCCGGGTTTGATTTTAGGCGCAAGCCCGAGCTGATAAGTAGCCAATTGACTAACGGCCATGAATTCATGTAAATATCTGGTCTTTCAAGGCCTGGATTGATGTAATGTGAGTGCAAAATGAGAACCAGGCCCAACAGCAATGAAATTCGAATAGGCCTGGAACACTTGTGTAAATACGATTGAGGAAAGAACAAGTATAGAAAATGTAGTCAAATACAAGTATTGAAACCTTTAATGAAAATTGGGACGAGCCTCGCCCGAATAACACCGGGCCCCCATTTAGTGATGATATAACACAAAATAGATCCGGGAAAGCTAATAATAAATTCCATAGCTTCTCCCAAAAGATTTAAAAGCCGGTAGATGTTACTTTAGGGCACGATTTTAATATACCTTCCTATGAACGAGTGTGCACTTGGTGCGACTCAAATCCAAATCTCGGCAGAGCCGAAATACTCCAAAAGTCATAGGCGTACTGGTTGCGGTATGACTCGAGGTGTGTTTCCGCGATGTCGCAAATTCCTAAAAATAATATTTAACGTAAAAGCACATTATGTTGTTAAAATCTATAACTGAGTCAAACAAAAGTCAAGAACGACAGTGGAGCGACCGTGCTAAAACCACGGAATCCGGGAGTGCCTAACACCTTCTCCCGGTTAACAGAGTTCCTTATCCAGACCTCTGCTTCGCAGACATTTTAAGAGTCAAAATTCCTCGGATTCGGGATTAACCGGTGACTTGGGACACCATTGTCATTCCCAAGTGGCGACTCTGATTAATCTCTAATGAAATCCCGAACCGATTGTCCTTAAATTGGAAAAACTCCTTCCCTTACGTTATTTTATCCGTCTCGGGTAATTGAGCGTCGGGGTATACCCTACAAGTGTATTTATACACCTTACACATGTTGGGGTAGTAAAAAGGGAGGTGTGACACCTGTAATCAATGCACATAATCATTGTGCCATCTTTCTTCTTTACGAACAACACCGGTGCACCCCAAGGTGACACACTCAGACGAATGAAACCCTTATCTAAGAGTTCCTGAAGTTGTTCCTTCAATTCCTTTAACTCTGCTGGTGCCATGCGATAAGGAGGAATAGAAATGGGCTGAGTGTCCGGCACCAAGTCAATACCAAAGTCAATATCTCTGTCAGGCGGCATGCCCGGCACGTCTGCTAGAAATACATCCGGAAACTCCCTCACAATGGGGACCGAATCAAGACCGGGTGTCTCAGCCTCAACATTTCTAATGAAGGCCAAATAAGATAAACAACCCTTGCCAATCATTCATTGGGCCTTTATATAAGAAATCACCCTGTCGGACACATAATCAGTCAAGCCACGCCACTCGATCCTCGGATTACCTGGAATAGCTAGTGTGACTGTCTTGGCATGACAGTCCAGAATCGCATGATAAGGAGATAGCCAATCCATGCCTAGGATAACATCGAAATCTACCATGCCCAGTAGTAATAGATCAACTCGGGTCTCCAGACCCCCAATAGTAATAATACAGGATCGATATACCTGATCCACAACAACAGTATCCCCCACTGGGGTGGACACATGTACGGGCAAAGCAAGGATACCACGGGTCATACCCAAATGATGTGCAAAATAAGTAGAGACATAAGAATAGGTGGATCCGGGATCAAATAAGACAGAAGCATCCCGGTGGCAGACTGAGATAATACCTGAAATGACCGCATCTGAAGCACTAGCATCCTTCCTATCCGGAAGAGCATAAAAACGAGCCTGGCCTCCACCAGTACGATCCTCGCCCCTGGGGCGACCTCTGGATACCTGGCCACCAGTCCTAGCTGACTGTGCTGGCGCTGAAGAAACAGGAGTAGAAGACGAAGGCTGATCCCTCCGCCGAGACCGCTTACGAAGCCACTGAGGACACTCTCTCCTGATATGGCCCAAATCACCGCACTCAAAACAACGGCCTGAAGATGGAAGAAGGGGCTGCTGAGGACCCCTCGCTACCGATGATCCCTGTGCTGAGGAAACAGGAGCAGAGCTCTGAGCTGGAAGAGCACTCAGTGCAGGCTGACTCTGCTGACGGTTCTGCTGACCCTGATAACCCTGATGGCCCTGACGACCACGATCTGATGAAACCCCACTGGACTCTGCACGTCCGGACTGATGAGACCTGAAAGAACGACCCCTACTATACTGGGGTTGGCCCCTAGACGGAGCACCACTGAAACTGCCAGAACCACGAGGCTTCTTAGCCTCTCTCTCCTCCCGCTCTCTGCGGAGATCTATCTCAATATGACGGGCAGCATCAACCACCTCCTCAAAGGTAACTGCCGAAACTCTCTCCCTGGTTATCAATATACGGATGGGATAAATAAGGCCATCGATAAATCTCCGAATCCTCTCTCTGTCTGTAGGAACCATCCACATGGCATGACGGCTAACTGTGTGAATCTCATCTCGTACTAATTAACCGTCATCTCTCCCTGCTTCAACCACTCGAACTGACGTCGCAGCTCCTCTCTCCGAGACCGAGGCACGTACTTCTCCAAAAATACCATGGAGAACTGCTGCCAAGTGAGGGGCACTGCCCCAGCGGGCCTACGCCTCTCGAAATCCTCCCACCACTGAAATGCTGCACCTGTAAACTGAAAAGTGGTGAATGAAACACCGCTGGACTCTAGAATACCCGCGGTGCGAAGCATGCGCTGACATCTGTCAAGGAAACCCTGGGCATCCTCGCCCTCAGCACCACTGAATGTCGGAGGCCGTAGCCTCTCAAATCTCTCCAAACGACGTTGCTCATCGTCGGGCATAGCTGGAACCATATAAACAGGAGCTGGTGCAACGGGCGCAACTGGCTGGACTGGCTCGGGTGTGTGAGCCACAGGGGTCTGATTTCCTCCCCCTGCCTGTGAAGAAGATACTGCAGCAGTAGCTGCAACTACCTGAGCCAAGCCTGTGCACACTGATAATATCTGAGCCAAGGTCTCCTGAAGACCCGGTATCACAATAGGCACCGCCGGTGCCTGAACCTGAGCTGCCGGAGCGTCTGCCGCTGGAATCTGGTCCTGAGTCTGGGCCACTGGTGGGTCAGCAGGTGCTGGTGCTGGTACTGCTACCCTACCTCTACCACGACCACGACCTCTGGGTGCCAACGGTGGTCGTCCGCCACGTCCGTTAGCTCGTGTTCTCGCCATCTGCGAGAGAATAGAATATGGAAAGATTTAATTTCATGATAACACAAATCGCACGATATGAATTCAAGAAAATGAGGTTTTTCCTAAAGTTTCGGTAGCCCTTCGAGGATAGATACGGACGTCTACGTACCGATCCGCGAAAACCTACTAAACCGGCTCATGACTCGCGAGTCCTAATAACCTAGAGCTCTGATACCAACTTGTCACGACCCAAATCCGGTCGTGATGGCGCCCAACAATCAAGCTAGGCCAGCCGGACCAACAATTTAATTATAACACAATACCAGTCCCCAAATGGACAACCCAAGAAGAATATATGAGTTTAAGAACTCCAATAATAATAATATTGAACAAAAGTACTGACACTCCCAAAGATCCGGAGTCACAAGTCTAGAGCCTCTAACAAAACCCAACAGGAAATGGAGAGTACGATATAGAAGTACTCAAGTCCGAATACAAAATATAAAATAACAACTGGAATGAGAGGAGAAGCTAGGTTCTGCGAACGTAGGCAGCTACCTCAGCAACTCGATGTGACACTGCAAACGCTGGAGATGCCTGTCTACTGCTCCTGAGTACCTGAGTCCGCACACAAAAGGTGCAGGGAGTAGGGGTGAGTACTAAGTACTCAGTGAGTAACAAATATATATAAGTAGCTGACAGTAAGAAATCCACAAAATACCACAATATGAAGCTACACTACAGTCCGAATCTCCTACGAACTAGCAGCTATAATACAATACAGCTACCACAGAGTAATTCAACAAATACAAATGCAATGCAATGCACATAACCGCTACGGCGTGTAGCTCGATCCAATTTAACGTCGACGGCGCTCACTGGGGGTGTGTACAGACTCCGGAGGGGCTCCTACAGCCCAAGCGCAATACTACTGTGGCGTGCAGCCCGATCCTCATATCAACCACTGCGGCGTGCAGCCCGATCCCATGCTCAGTCCACAATAAGCAAATAAGTCACAAAACAATTCATTATCCTTAATTCCAGTTCTCAATTCATAATTTATGAAAAATACTTTAACTTTATTAGATTTGTAAAAGCCGGTGACTTAGCATTTCAAAAGTGTGATTTCAATTTCCAGGACTGAGATTAGTGATTTAAGCAATTTTAGCTATCACATAAATATTGTCCTCTAAGGACGCTACAGGATCGGCACAAGGCCCCAAACAAGGCTTACAGCCCACAAATATATCAAATACAGTGTATTTCCAACACTAACAACATATTATTCACTTCCGGGATGGACCAAGTCTCAATCCCCAATCACAATCAATCCCGCACCTGCCACGGTGTGCGAGCCACGCCCTATTAGCGTCACAATGTGCTAAGTCGGGGTTTCGAACGCTCTCAGGCTACTATATACACAAACTACTCACCTCTAGCCGGTCGTAGACTCGTCCGCGATGCCTTTTCCTTTGAATTTCGCTCCCTCGTGCGTAGAATCTAGTAAAACCATAATAATTATATCAAATACGGGTCAAAGAATCATAACCCACTTCAATTTATATGAAATTCGCATAATTACACTAAGTTGGTAAAACCCGACCCCGGGCCCCACTGCTCGGAAAATTCCGAAATTAGTACCAATGCGATCCTTATCTCGCCACGAGTCCGTGCATATAAAATTTATCGAAATCGGAGTTCAAATGGCCTTCCAAATCCAAAAATCCCGTTTTCATTACTTAGGCCACATTTCTTCAAGATTTCAACCCAATTTCATGAAGATTGATGTTAATACTACCATAAAATGATGTTTTTGAGTCAAGAATCTTACCTCCGACGAATACCCGATGACTTCTCGGTGATTTCCTCGAGTTTTCTTCTCTCTAGGGCTCAAAATTGAGTTTTGGGGGTGTAAACCCGTAACCCCTCTGTTCTGCAATTTAATTCACTGCCAGAGACCGTTGTTCTTCGCGTTCGCGTGAGCTCCCACGCGTTCGCGAAGAACAGTTCCCCCTTACTCTTCGCGTTCGCGTCGCTTACCTCGCGTTCGCGATGCACAATTTCCGTTACCCTTCGCGAACGCGACGCCTCCCACGCGTTCGCGATGTACAAGCTTCCAGCCGCCCAGATTTCTTCTACGCGTTCGCGATACGTCTCCCGCGAACGCGAAGCACAACACCACGACCCTACGCGAACGCGAGTCCCCCTCCCGCGAATGCGAGTCCCCCTCCCGCGAACGCGATGCACAGAAAGGTTTGGCCTTCGCGAACGCGACACTTGTCACGCGAACGCGAAGGCTTAAGGGCCTGGGCAGAACCTGCAGTTTTTCTGCAGATTTTTGCCAAGTCCAAATGCCCGGTTGATGGTCCGAAATCATCCCGAGGCCCCCGGGACCCCAACGAAAACCACCAACGCACTCCAAAACATGATATGGACTTGTTCCAATCATAAAAACACCATACTAAACATCAAAATCTCCATTTACTCACGAATTCATGCCTAAGTTTTTTCAAAACTTTCAAAACTAACATTCAATCCAAAACCCGATCAAACGATGTCCGAATGACCTGAAAATTTGTAGACATATCCAAAATCTCATAACGAAGCTACAGAAATTGTCGGAATTCCATTCCGACCCCCGGATCAAAATATCACCTACCATCCGGTTTTCGCCAAAATTCAACATTCGCCAATTCAAGCTTAAAACTACACCGGACCTCCGAATTCAATTCCGATTATTCTCCTAAGTCATAAATGATCCCCGGAACTAGTCGAATCATCGGAATCCGGTTCCGAGCACTCTAACTCAATAGTCAACTCTTGGTTGACTTTTCATATTCAAGCTTTCTTCAAACATGCTATTTGTTTCATTTTCAATCCAAATCACTCCTAACTCACCCGATATACTCTAATACCGTTTTAAAAGCATAATATATGTAAATGCAAGGTAACGAGGTGGAAATTCCCGTAACGACGGGCCGGGTCGTTACATGATTGTGCAAACTGACACTTCTCTCTCTTGATGTGTATCTTGTTCTCCCGTAAGACTTGGAAAACCTTCCTTAAGTGCTCCGTGTGTTCCTCTAAGGTGTTGCTGTAAATGACAATGTCATCTAAGTAGACTACCACAAACTGATCAAGGTAGGGATGGAAAATCTTGTTCATAAGGGTGACAAATGTGGCTGGTGCATTGGTTAAGCTGGATGGCATCACCAACCACTCAAAAGCTCCATATCTCATCACACATGTTGTCTTTGGCTCATCCCCTTCCCCAATGCGAACTTGGTAGTATCTTTTTCAAAGATCCACCTTGGTAAAGTACTTGGCTTCTCCAAGTCTATCGAACAAGTCAGCAATGAGCGGGTTCGGGTACTTATTCTTCATCGTGACCTTATTAAGTACTTGGTAGTCTTTGCGCAAATGCAATAATCCATCCTTCTTCTTTTGGAACAATACTAGTACGCCAAAAGGTGCCTTTGATGTGCGAATGTGACCAGCATTTAGTAGCTCTTTCAGTTATTTCCTGAGCTCCTCTAGATCGGGAGGTGTCATACGATATAGGGCGAATACGAGTGGCTTAGACGCTAGCTCCAACTCAATCTTATGATCCACCCCTCCTCTAGGCGGCATGTGCTTAGGCAACTCCTCCGGCATGACATCTTTGTTTTCCTCAAGCAACTTCTCTATACAAGGAGGCAATGTCTCTTGAAAAATCTTTTCTTCCTCTAGACTTGCAATGGTTGCCACGAACGCGGCTCCCCCTTCTTGATCCCCTTGACAACCTGCATAGCTGCGAGTTGTGCTTGGATCTGTCCGTGTGGCATAGTAATTGTAGGTACCATGCAAGCTCCTTCTCGCTCCACAACTAAGAGACATTGGAGGTAGGGGTCGATCAAAGTATGACAATGTCTAGAAAACTCCTGCCATAGTACGATGTCAAAGATATCCATAGCGGTTAAGTTGAAGTTTGTCATACCTTTCCAAGTTCCCAATTTGATTCCAAATCCATTAGCTACCCCACGAGTATTTTGCACCTCGACATTCACGATCTTGATGCGAGAGTTGGTTGGAGCAAGCTTTAATTCTTGTTTCTTTGTGGCAGCCTCAGTCACAAAATTATGAGTTGCTCTAGTATCCATCATTGCACGAGTGGGCTTGTTATTGATGGTGAGATCAACGTAATGCTTTCCATTCTCGATAGCTTGTTTCATGATAGCACCACATAATCCGATCATATTCAACTACGTAGGGCCCAAACTCTCTCCTTGTGGCTACTCCTTTTGTTCATGAACTATGGCAATGAGGCTCCTGAGGTTAGGAAAATTCCTAAAGCCGTATGGCCCTCCACATATTTAACATCCTTTCTTCTCGGCTCGCGCCTTCTTCTCGGTGTCACCTTGATGACTACTCGACTTTTTGGAATCTTGAGTCTTCGAGTATTGTTGTTGTATCTCGTTGCCTTTGCCACAATCTCCCCCACCTTTGACATAGCTAACCTTTAACTCCTTGCCTTTGCCTTTGTCGTGCTTGTCATGACTGAAATTCATCAATGATTCTGCCTCCAATATGGCATGGTTTATATCAGTGACTTGTCGATGTTGCAACCCCTTATTAGCCTAATTTTGCAACCCGTCCATGAAGTGGAAAAATAAGTCATCGTTGGTCAGGTTGGGAATTTGAAGCATAAGGGTAGTGAACTCCTTGACATGGTTACATATGCTCCTTGTTTGCTTCAATTCCCTGAGCTTGCGCCTTGCCTTGTACAAGATATTGTTTGGAAAGAACTGTTGCTTGAAATCGACTTGATCCCATGTGCTAATAGTATATAGACATTTATCCACGCCGGCCATCTTTCTTCTTCACCAAAGCATGGCAGTCTCTGAGAGGTAAAATACCACAGTGTTGATCTTGGCCTCGTCGTCCCTCACTTTTCCATGCCTGAAGTAGTTCTCCAAGTGATAAAGGAAGTTTTCCATTTCTTATGCATCACGAACATCTTTGAACACCAGGGGTTTGGTAGCCTCGATCTTGGCCTCTCTCGTTACCACAACATTGCTGGTTGTCTCGGTCATGCCAGCATTGACATGCTCCTCGAGCGAATCTATCTTTGCCTTCATAGCATCGATAGTACTCAAAGCCTCCATGAGCCTGCACTCTAAGGCAGTGATGGTTTGCCTTAGTTCCATCACGGTGTGTGTATGTCCCTCCAAGTCATTTCAAATACTATCAATCTCTTCAAGAGTCTGCCCCTCAAGAATGTTAAGGGTGCCTTCCACCTTCCCCAGGCGATGGCCAAAGATCTCCATGACATTTATCCCCGTGTTCACCTTCATTACCCACTCTTTACCGAGCGAGACATCCTTGGGCAGGTGTCACGACCCTGGCTCACCAATCGTGAACTTATCACGACGGCATCCAGTCTTCGCGACTAGGTAAGCCTAACACAATTGCGGAATTTATAGCCTTTACGAACAACAAGAAAATAAAAGCAAAATAACATAGAAAAATTTAATGGTTGCCGCTTGGCACATACACTTTATCACAATTACTGAAATATAACCTCCAAGACCTAGAAATTTACGGGCAAACGTAGGCTAAAAAGTGTAAAACTGTGGCTGCATCCTCCAAGAGTATCTATACAACCGAAACAAATGGGGAAATATACTAATGTCGCTAAGGAAGAACAGAAGGAGACTCTCCAGATCTGCGGACGCAGCAAATGCATACCTCAAGTCTCCTGATATATCCTCTCGATCACCGGTAGTGTGCCTGATCAGATGAACTAGATCTGTACAACAAAAGTGTGCAGAAGAGTAGCATGAGCACACCACAACGATACTCAATAAGTGCCAAGCCTAACCTCGATAGAATAGTAACGAGGAAGGTCACGACCCTACCGAGAATAATAATAACAACAATATCGAACAGTGTAAGCAGGAATAAATCTGAAATAACAGAAAAATAAGATAGAAACTACAAGTCATTGACAGTTAAGCTAAACAAGGAAAAATAACACAATAAGTACAGGATCAAAAGCACAGGATCTCCGGGAATTGAACCCGCAGTCCATTTAACTCAGTAGCACAGGATCTCCGGGAATTGAACCCCCAGTCCATTTAACTCAGTAGCACAGGAACTCCGGGAATTGAACCCGAAGTCCATTTATATCAGTAGCCAGGATCTCCGAGAATTGAACCCGCAGTCCATTTATATTAGTAGCCAGGATCTCTGAGAACTGAACCCACGGTCCATTTATATCAGTAACTCAGGATCTCCGGGAATTGAACCCGCAGTCCATAGAACAAACACAATCAAACAAGGAAAAATACACAGAGAAAATGGAATACACTACTACGATTAACAATTAAATTCAATCTCAACATGTCCCACGTAAGCTAAATTAAGACAAATAAGCATTTAGACAGTTAATCCTATCTAATCATACTCCTCTAACTAACACATGATAAGTCTTGCATTTAACCCAGTCAAATATCAGAGATAACACCGATTGAACAATTCAAGTAAAGTGGATTTTCAACAATTTACGCAAGTACACGCCCGTCACCTTGCGTACAAGGCATTTCAATCAACACATAATATATCCTAAGGGGAGAGGTCCCCCACACAAGGTTAGACAAGTCACTTACCTCAACCTGGTACAAAACCGCTAAGAAATAATGCCCTTGCCATGAGTATCCGACTCCGAGTGGCCCAAAATCTATTCAAACCAATTATATAATGTAAATAAAATCGCAAGTAACTAATTGCACTATTAAAATTAAAACTAAAGCGCAAACATGGGTAAAATGACCAAAATACCTCTCCAACCATCGGCTCGGAATCAAAATATTTTTATATTTCAGAACCCTCGTACTCACACGAGTCTAACCATATAAAAATCTCACAAATCAGAGGTCAAATACCCCCTCAAATCATCAAAATTAGTTCTAAGAAATTTACCCCAAGTTTCATCCAAACTCCGAAATTAATGAAGGAATTCGAGTTTAGATTAGTGGATATTAATCATAAGGGAGTAAGAAAATCGTTACCCAATAATTACCTCTGAAAAACCCTCAAAAAATTCCCAAAACCGAGCTCCCTAGGTTGAATTTGAGCAAAAATGGAAGAACCCTTGTTTTTAAAATGTTATATTCTGCGCAGGTATTTGTTCAATGCGATCGCATACAAGGGATTGCGACCGTGTAGAGTAAAATTTGAAGCTCCTAAAATTGTACTATGCGATCGCAGCATAAGGCTTGCGATCGCAGAAGGTGAAGAATTAATACAATGCGATCGCATGAAGGCCTATGCGATCGCATAGAAGAAATTGGCCCCTGGGGCATAAACTCAAATTACACTACGCGTTCGCGGACAAGGAGTGCGATCGGAGTGAAGAGAGAAACAGAGCTATACGGTCGCGAATAGGACATTGCGATCGCATTGAAGAGAAATAAGGACCCCTCACCAGACACTATGCAATCGCAGGAAAACCTACGCGATCGAATAGAGTAAATATCTGCAACAGAAATCTGCAATGTTCAAAACTCCGGAATTGATCCGTTGAGCATCCGAAATACACCCGAGGCCCCCGGGACATCAACCAAACCCACAAACATGACCCATAACATTGTTCAAACTTGTTCAAATTCTTAAACCACCTAAAATAACGCCGGAAACACGAATTAACCAAGGATTCAAGCCTATGAACTTTGAATTCTAACCAAACACATTTTTGATCAAATACCTATCCAAAACGTGTCCGAATGACTTGAAATTTTGCATGCAAATCCAAAATGACAAGACGAAGCTACAATAACTTCCTAAATCCCAAACCGACCCTCGGATCAAAAATTCACTATCGTACCGTAATTTCAAAAATTTCAAACTTCGGCATTTCAAGCCTAAATGAGCTACAGACCTCCAAAATATATTCCGAATACGCTCCCAACCCAGAAATCACCTAACAGAGCTAACGAAACCATCGAATTTCCATTCTGAGGTCTTCCTAACACTATTCCAAATACGGGCCATTTTTTAACTATTAAGCTCTCAATTAGGGACTAAGTGTCCCAAAACACTTTGAATTCTAGAACCAAACATCCCGGCAAACCAAAATAGCAGAAATGGACTTAGGGAAAGCAGTTTATGGGGATAAATTCCAAAAATAACCGATCGGGTCGTTACAGCAGGACCTCCACTTCATCCTCGCTCGCCTTAGTGGCAGATGGTTCTTGGGATGTAAGCCCTACGTTTAACATAACCTCGGGTGGCACCTCTTGGCTTTTGTTGGTGGTATTCCTCTTTTTCCCATGACCGCTCTTGCCAGCAGCATCCTGGATGACGTTGGCTTCGGTGTTGGCAATGCTAATTTCTCCCGTCGTTCGCCATTCCCTTAGTTGAAACCTTAGCTTTAATACCACGTTGTCACGTTCTTAGTTGTTAACTAAGTACACGTGCGACACTTGACAACTCGCTCATGGTCTTGCATTACTTGCTCACGTTCTTGCTATGCCAAGTCAGCCTTACTACACTCAAGATCGCTAAGAGAATGGTAGAAAGAACGCAAGAGAATTGTTAAAGAAAACTTTGTTGGAGAGAACTTGAATTTTTGATTGATGAATTACAAATTAGTGGCCCCTTTTATATACTAGTCTCCTAGAGGATAGTGTATAAATATAAATTATTATACAAGTCCTTGATATTTACAAGATAATGGATTTCTCTAGAATTATCTACAAGCCTAGAAGATTCCAAGGACTTTCCTAGCAAATCCATAAGGATCTAGGTTCTTCCTAAGGAAATGTCCATACT
The DNA here is from genome assembly GCA_032618575.1 of Nicotiana noctiflora. Taxonomy (NCBI): domain Eukaryota; kingdom Viridiplantae; phylum Streptophyta; class Magnoliopsida; order Solanales; family Solanaceae; genus Nicotiana; species Nicotiana noctiflora. Next base: position 63,147 of record JASVEL010000386.1, on the reverse strand, counting down.
TCTCTAGAATCTTCTCACAAATACTAGCCTTATTCTTATGTATGCTTCCACATAGTATTAATATATGCCAAATGATACCTATGTGGCATGATGACATGGCGGATCATCATATTTAGCTCTGTCAATTAATTTTCCATCTATGTTCGTGGTTTTACTACAGACTTCTTAAAAAAAATTTCTCTCCATTCTAATTTATGTGAACCTGTTTGGCTGAAAACAAAGTTTAAAAAAAAATAAGACTATTGGAATATGTGGTACTAAACAAGTCAAAAAGGGCCTCAAATTATTTATGTGGATCATAAGTTTAAGCTAAATTATTTTTAAATTTAGAAAGGGATAATTCTTTTTTCAAAAAAGTCAAATAAATTAGAACGGAGGTAGTATCAGATTTTCTTAGGAATGTGCATTCGATTTTATCGATTCGGTTTTAACCCTTATCGATAATTACTTATCGATTATCGATTTGTACATATGATTTTCGTTATCGTTTCAATAAAATTTTGATTTTTTCGATTTCGATTTATCGATTAACCGGTTCGAATGGCTATACAATTTCTTATATTCTAGAAATTCATGTGGATTGGCTCTCCTTTAACCGGTTCTGCTCATGCAATTGAAGAAGATGGGCAAGAGAGAAAGTAAGCCTCCATCTTGAACAACTTATTTACTCTTTCTCTTAACCATCTTATGCATTTGTTTTGTTTGCTGCTCCTTCTGGCCTTGGATTTTGGTTTCATTTCAAAATTTCTATATTTTGGTTAGGTTTTCCTGGTTATTCTTTAATTTTACTTAGGTTTTTATCCGTTATTTTTTATGGGCATGTAAACATATGATTCTATCTTTTAATCTGGAATTCTCCTTGTTACTAATATTTGGAAACGGCAATTGGAGGTGGATGAACAGATGGGATTTGAAGGTGGACGACAGGGGAAAACTTGTGATATCAAATTCTTTTGGGGCAAATTTGCAACTAAAATTACTTCTATGTAATACATGTATGTATATGTTCTCCTCTCCTTATCGTTAGATTCTAGAATCCACTCCAGAGCTCTACTCTCTCTGCATTTTGCTTCCTTTGTTGCTCAGTTTCTGGCCATTGCTATGGGTCATCTTTTTCAGATTTCTCTGGCTCGAGTTTGTCTTTCGTGTTTTTGTATTTTCGAGTTGCGCTAACTTTTTTTTCTTTTTATTCTTTATTTATCGCACACTACCTATTTTCCGTTATTGGTCGGAATATATGCATTTTGTATACCTTTTTGTGTGTTTTTTTACTTGACATTTGCAGGTGAGGAACGGGTTCTGTCTGAAATTTAATCCCGCCCGCCCCGTCTCACATAGGAGTTAATTCGCATTCACCTGCCCCGCATTCCACCCGCGTTCACCTGCCTCGTCCGATCGTCCCGCACCCACATTTTTTTTCAAAATTCTTTCTTTTTTAGAAAGTCTGCTTCTATACGGCACTTAGAAGTTTAAGTTAATTTATATAGTATGATGTAAATAATAATTATAAAATCAGTTCACTTTTGAGGTAATTATAAGCAAATTTTGTATGATAAATAGTAATAATTGATAACTTGACACAAATGATAATTAACATGATATCACAAGTTAAAATAAACTAACAATGTAAAAATTATTTATATTCGTTATTTTCTTAAGTACTAGTATTTATTTTTGGGTATACTTAGAAGAAATAAAGGAAATGTTGAATGTTGCAAACCTGAGAGCAGAAGGAAATATTGAATGTTGCAACAATTTAAATCCCCACCCACGCCCCGACCCGCCCCACATTTTTTTTTTTAAAAATTTTAAAAATTGAACGCCCGCAACCTCAAAATCTAAAACCTGCACTACCCCGCTAACGTTCAAACCCGTCCCGCCCCGCATCCGCACCGCCCATTGCCATCCCTATCAATTGTTTAAGAGAATATTTTTCTTAATGCATATTGATTTTTATTTTATTTTTCCATGTTTAATTTCCTGCTTGTGTTACTTTTGAAAAGTTTGGTTGTGAATTATGCAATTCAATTTTTGTAATAACCTGAAGTATCAAAATTGTTGTTGCGAGATTGGGTCTATTCATTTGCTCTATATTTGACGTTTAAATTGTTCTTCTCCAACTTTACTACTTTTATATACATTTCTTTCCTGACGATATATGTATATATGAAAACTTTTACTTTTATAATGGTCTCTATCAGTACATGCTGTATTTTATTATCAGTGACGACTTCCATGTTTGAGTTTCTCTTTTCAGCAATGAAGCAGTAAGTTACAAGAGGAACAAAAGCGTAGATTGGAGAGAAACACATAAATCCAATCATACAGGTTCATAAATAAAAAATTTAGATTGATGAAATACTTGGTATATTTTTTTTTTATACATACATATAAGTGAGAGCAAGGTGTACGAACACTGCATTAAATTATTGTACACATGGTAATCGAGATTGTATTGTGGAACTGGACCTTTGTCATTGGTGATTAAATTTGTTTATCCCTTGGCGGGTACAAGCGATTCTAATTAAGTTGCAGCCATATATTTCTTTTTTGGGACATCTGGCCTACACTTCTCCTCTTATTTCCTGATCTCTTTCTTTCTTCTTACTCTATGGTTTCTGTTTCTGTTACTTTTCTCTCAGAAAAGAGTTGCTACATGCTGTTTTTGAAAAATTGGTCTGCACACACTTGTAGATCGCACCTCCAAGATTCAGGACGACTCATATGAGCACCGGTTCGGTTTTCACGGTCTTGCGGTATTGCTATTGATAATTCTTTTGAATATAGTTTTTAGCTAATTTCTATTACTCCCTTCGTTTCAATATACGTGAACTTGTTTGACTGAACACGAAGTTTAAGAAAAAAATAAGATTTGTGGAATTTGTGGTCCTAAACAAGTTAAAAGAGCCCCAGATAATTTACGTAGTTATAAAAGCTTCTCATTAAGGGTAGAATTGTAAGTTTAAGCTAAATTATTTCTAAATTTAGAAATTATTTATTCTTTTTGGATAAAAAAAAATAGGATCACATAAATTATAACGGAGGGAGTACTTGTCAGTAACCGTACCTGATTTACACATGCATTCTCTCTTTGATGTATTTTGTCTTGGTTACAAAAAAACTCAAGGTATCAGAAGTAATTGTAATTTTTATGTGGACCATGCATCATGGTATTTGATTATACGGTCATCTCCAATCATCACTCTATTTTTTACATTATTTTTTACTTTAAAATGGTACAACATGAAATCTACTACAACTATTACACTATTTTTTACATCAAAATTTTTGTCTCATCTATATTATATTATTATCTTTTATTTATTTTTCATTTTTTATTTCCTTCAAACTAATACTATTTTTTTTCTCTTTTCCATATTCATTATATATAATGCACATTCACCACTTATATAATTATTTATTACAAAATTTTACATAAAGGATAAATTAACAAAAAGTGAAATCATTGATAAAACATAATTAAATAAATATGACATCATAGTCAAATTTAATTTAAGTACCACATAAATATTTAATTTTCGTCTCTATTCTCCCATAAATGCTCGATTAATGCATTACGAATTGCGAAATGCATATCTTTATCCTTAATTTTTTTGTGTCGAATTAAAAATTGTTCAACGTGATCTTCATCTACTACCATTTCTATCGTAGGAGCTGGACATTCACGCGCATCTTCAATTGATGCATTAAGATCACGCTCGTCCTCAATTATCATGTTGTGCAGTATAATACATGTGGTTCAATCGATAAAAGAAGTCAATAATTTGAACAACCACAACCACAACAATCTTCCACCCCGTTCCCTCAGTATTTTAGTAATTTTGGTGCACCTGAAAATGACATAGGGGATTACTAAACTTATGCTTTATGTTTTTAATATAATTTCAATTTTAATGTATCCTCCTTTTATGTATTGTTATTTTTAAATAATGGTTATATTTCTTTTTATACAATTATAATAATAATAAAATTAACTTATAATGTTATAGTATAAATATAATATATACAAAAATTAATATATCAAAAAATAAGATATAAAATTAAAATTATAAAGATCTTAATATAAAAGTTAATTATATACACAATATATAATAAATTAAAAATTCAAAAATAAAAAAATAAATAAAATATTGTTAAATCAAATATAGAATAATGAATAGTATTGCATCAAATTTGGTACAACACTGAGCAAGAAATGAAGTATTATTGGAGTAAGAATACTTTATTTTTTATACCAAATTTACATTTAATGAAGAAAATAGAGTATGATTGTCGATGCCCTAAGTCACCTTATTGGTTATATATTCCTCCTATTTTGGCTGCAGACAGTGAAATCTCTATAGGAGCGACTGAGCAAGGATTCTTCAAGAGAAAGGCCAAATTTATCTTACTTTAATTACTCTAGGGCCATTATTCAAGACTTAAGGTCACCGTTTGGTGTTACCGTCGTCCACACACTAAATCTGCAAGGTATGATTTACAGTTACATGTTATTGGTATACTCTGATTGGTAGACTATTTTTTTTAAGAATAAGTTCACATAAATATAACTTATATATTTGGTTTACAACGTAATAGTCCACTTATAACTTTACAAATCTGTAGTCCAAAAATAATCGGCTAATATTTGAAAAAAGAATATTTTTTAGCTTTTTTTATTCGACAACAGAGTTTAATCAGGACAATTATAGGGATTTAGATGAAGTCACGAGATTTCCTAATTCTTCCGTCATATAATTTTGATATTTCTCCCTAATTTATCTTTACTGTTGTAAGTCGTCCCCCAATTTTTTTGCTGATTTCACCTATATGGTAAAATTTAAAAACAATTGATGCAAGATCGCGATTTGACGGAGAATCAACAAAGAAAGTAGATTTATACATGAATTATTCCAGAAAAAGGAAGAAAATATGAAACAAAATTAATTTTATTATACATATGTAGTACTTGTATAATGATGTATAACAATGTATAAACTTGTACATGGAATCTATAATAATGTATATCAAAAGAATTAGAGAAATAGAAGAAGAAGAAGATAAATGATGTTATGAACATATATACACATCTATATATAACTATATATATTTATACACAATTATACATATTTATACACACTTATATAATAATGTAGAAGTGTGTATAAATAGTGGTTATACAATATTTATACCAGAACACATCTTATGTTCAATATTAAACCTCTATTTCAGTATCAAAATATCAAAAAAGAGTTTTTCAGAGGAGGTTAGATCTGAAAATTAAAGAGGAGAGAAGATGGAGATGGAATTGTTTTATAAAAGAAGATAAAGTTGAAACATCATCTGAAGAACTTGAAAGTTTTCTGAATACAACACAAGACTTCTTTTTCATTCTTCGATGACTTGACTGACTTCATCGTCGACCTATTTACTTTAAAATTTGAAGGAAAAAAATGGAGGATGTCTGCAAGTCTTCAACCTCTTTCCAGCAATTTGAGAAGAAACAAAAAATTATTAATAGAGGATAAACGTATTTTGTCTTTAAAAAATTTATATTGCACAAAAAAAAAGAGTACTCCAAATAGAAATGGCAATTTAGTCTCTTTGAGGCGATGTTTATTACAGTAATGAAAATAGTCTTCGTGTTAGGTTGAATGAGAGAATGATTGTTGTAGTTAAAAGAGGAAGAAACATTTGGATATAAATTTTGGTGAAAAGTTGAAGAAAGAACAAAAAAGGATAAAAGAGTCTGTCACTACGTTAAATGATGAAAATTGGCTATATATTATGTGCAAAATGGATTATGTCACGTAAAGCTCCAAAATATAGGCTATTTTATATTTTAAAAATGGGTTGACTGACATAAGATATAATTCTTCCTTTTTTTTTTTAAATTGCAGAATAGTAAGAGTGCACGAATCATCAGGTGTGGCTTTGTCTACTATCGTTATTGGATCCATTTTTATTCTTATAAATTTAAATAATTCATTTGAGAAAACTTGAGGAGCATATAGATACGGAAAATCTATATTTATATTATATTAAAAGCACGAAGGCCTTAGCGAAATGTCGTTCGCCTTTATTACCCTTTAAAATATATAATTCACATTGGACAGTATAGTAATTTAAATACTTCATTAATATTCATACTTAATTTCATATTATTTTGGTATATTTTGCTAGAATTATTTGTTAGTAAATTTTGCCTTAATTATTTGGTATAATTTTTCTTCACGTTGCTCACAAAAGGAAATTTAATAAATCAATTTGTCACGACCCCAAATCTGGTTGTGATGGCGCCCAGCACACTGCTAGGCCAACCTGACCAATCAATAACAATAGCGGAGCTAGGAGCTCGCCTTATCCCATTTAAACATATCAAATTATAAAACAACAGTGATACATATATTGAAAACGGGGAAACCCAAGTCCCAATGCATACCAACTCCCATAGACCGAAGAGTCAAGAGTCATGAGCCTCTACAGAACATAAGTGTAATAGGGTTTACAACAAACTCAGTGCGGAAAGAAAGACAATAAGATAAGAAATGACAGCTAGAAGGGGAGTCAGGTCCTGCGAACGCTGCAACTACCTCGACTGTCACGCACAACGCCTCTAAGCGGCTACCGAATCAGGTCTGCTGAGAGGTACATGGATCTGCACACAAGGTGCAGGGAGTAAATTGAGTACTGCCAGACTCAATGGTAATAAACAAGGGTAAGACAGCATAGATAAGAAATCCACAGTAAAGCACAATGTAAAGCTATAACCCAAAACCCTGTAGCAGTTCAATATCAACAGTAGATAGCCAACAATTTCAACAACAAGTATAACAGCTAGCAGGTGTAGCTAAATGCAATGCAATGCATGAAATGACCGCTACGACGCGTAGCCCGATCCAATTTGGGTACCCGTGCTCACTGTGGGGGTTCAGACTCCGGAGGGGCTCCTACAACCCAAGCACAATATCATGAATATACGCTACGGCGTGCAGCCCAATCCACTACCAGTCAGCTAATATGCAAATGCAGCCTTGCAGGTAGTTTTGAAAACTCTTTTATCATTTTTCAGTTGAAAACAGTAAATGCCAAGTTCCGGAGATTGGAAATATCATGATAACAGTAATAGCTACGGACTGGTAGTAAAACTAGCATGTCAATATCACAGAACAGTGCTAACGATCCTCGCAGGATCCCATTAACTGGCTCATAGCCCATAAGTATACTCAACCATCCGAGAAGGAGGTTCAACGGCTCAGGAGTAGCCAACATCACAATATAATATGCAACCATCCGAGAAGGAGGTTCGACGGCTCAAGAATAGCCAATGTCATAACATAGTATCAACTGTTCGGACTAAGCCATAGTCCCCAATCACAATCGATCCCGCACTCACAAGAGAGTACGTGCCTCGCCGCTATACAGCGTCACAAAGTGGTATACCGGGATTTCGAACTCGCTGGTCATCACCCACGTCTATTACTCACCTCAATACAGCGCGACGACAACTCTACGATGCCCTTGCCACGAGAATCAAGCTCCGCACGTGTAGAATCTGATCAAATACAGTAAATACACATCAAATTAGGCCAATGGGACGACATCCAATCAAGACAACTCAATTTACACCAAAAATGGCAAAGTTGCCAAAACCTGACTCTCGGTACGCTTCTCGAAAAATCACGAAAGTCACATATTCGAAACCCTCATCTCAATACGATTCTAAGCATATCAATTCTACCAAATTCGGACTCCATTTGCCCATTCAAAACCTTGATTTTCTAAAGTGCAAGCCTAGGGTTAAATCCTCCATAAATTACCCCAAATTCCTCCATTTTCATGATATAATTGCATAATATTATCAATACTAATCATAAGATGAGTCCATGGTTGTTTACCTGATGATTTACCTTGAGTTTCTCTTCAAATTGCCCAAATCGCCTCTAAAGTCGAGACCCAAATATGTGAAATGTTTCTGAAATTTTCTAACTTCTGATACAATTAACTCACTGCGATTTTCGCTTCTGCGGATAAACTTCCGCCCCTGCGGAACCGCTTCTGCGACCAATTGGTCGCTTCCGCGAACCCAGGCCCATTTGGCCATTTCCGCTCCTGCGATACATGGACCACTCCTACGGGTCCGCTCCTGCAGATGTTCATCCGCCCCTGCGGTCTTTTCTGCTTCTACGATCAAGAGTCCGCTCCTGCGAACTCGCCTATGCGATCAACAATTCGCTTCTGCGGTCTTCCCCATCTCGCCTCTTGACCGCTTCTGCGGCTCATCTTCGCTCCTGCGACGCCGCCTCAGCGGACATGATTCCACTTCTGCAAATTCACGCGCCCCTGTGCCCCCTTGTCCGCTCCTGCGGACTCGCTCCTGCGCCCCCATTTCCGCAGGAGCGAAAACAACAGAACCAGTGCACAAAGTCTGCAATTTTCCATATTTTCTCCCGTTTGACCATCCGAAAACACCCGAGGCCCTCGGGACCTCATCCAAACTCACCAAAACATCCTAATACCTTATCCGAACTTGTTCCAATCCTCAAAACGCGTCTAACAACATCAAAACCCATAATTTACATCGAATTCAAGCCTAAATTCTTTAAAACTTTCCAAATTACACAATCAATCAAAAACCCGACCAAACGACGTCCGAATGACCTGAAACTTTGCGGACATATCCAAAATCACATGATGAAGCTATAGAAATTGTCGGAATTCCATTCCGACCCCCAGATCAAAATCTCACCTGCCGTTCGGATTTCGCCAAAATTCAACCTTAGCCAATTCAAGCCTATTTCTACACCGGACCTCCAAATTCAATTCCGATTGCTCCTCTAAGTCATAAATCACCTCCCGGAACTAACCAAATAATCATAATCCGATTCCGAGTTGACTTTCCATAGTCAAGTTTCCTTCAAAAGGGCTATACGCCTCATTTTCAATCCAATTCACTCCTAACTCACCCGATAGACTCTAACACTGATATAAAAGCATAAAACATGCGATTTCAACATAATGGGGTGGTAATTCCCGTGACGACGGGCCGGGTCGTCACATTCTCTCCCCTTAAGCAAAGCTTGTCACACCTCCCTATTTACTACCCCACATACTTAAAAGCGTATAAATACACTTGTAGGGTATACCCCGACGCTCAATTACCCGAAACGGATAAAATAACGTAAGGGAAGGAGTTTTTCCAATTAAAGGACAATCGGTTCGGGATTTTATTAGAGATTAATCAGAGTCGCCACTTGGGAATGACAATGGTGTCCCAAGTCACCGGTTAATCCCGAATCCGAGGAATTTTGACTCTTAAAATGTCTACGAAGCAGAGGTCCGGATAAGGAACTCTGTTAACCCGGGAGAAGGTGTTAGGCACTCCCGGATTCCGTGGTTTTAGCACGGTCGCTCCACTGTCGTTCTTGACTTTTGTTTGACTCAATTATAGGTTTTAACAACATAGTGTGCTTTTACGTTAAGTATCATTTTTAGGAATTTGCGGTATCGCGAAAACACGCCTCGAGTCATACCGCAACCAATACGCCTATGACTTTTGGTGTATTTCAGCTTTACCGAGATTTGGATTTGAGTCGCACCAAGTGCACACTCGTTCATAGGAAGGTATATTAAAATCGTGCCTTAAAATAGTCTATATCGGCTTTTAACTTTGGGAGAGGCTATGGAATTCACTATTAGCCTCTCCGATTCTATTATGTTATCTTATTACTAAATGGGGGCCCCGGTGTTATTCGGGCGAGGCTCATCCCAATTTAATTTATTAAAGTCCAATCCTGTTTTAGTCGACTACATTTTTCGCTACATTGTTTTTTCCTTATTCGAGTTGCTAACACTATAATAATCCAGGCCCGTCGAGTTCTTATTATTTTTGGGCCTGGTCTTCTCCTCAATTAAATATTCATCCGAACTGCCCAGGTACTCAAAACCCAGTCTATTTTTGACATCCTCCTCGCTGGCTTCGTTAGTTTCATATAACAATTCAGGCCCATAACGTAAACTGGGCCTAAATCAAATGACAATGGTAAGGATTGAAATAACAGATCAGAGACACAATATTTGAAGCAGAAAGCAATTTTTTATTTATTCAGTAAAGGAACCAATACATCAATTCACGATCATCAACTATAAATCAAATGTTTACCGCCATAAACTAAAACTAACAGACCGTTCTTTCTTGTTACACTAGCTTCTAAGGTAAATAATTAATCTAAGAGGGTGATTTGATTACATAAGAAAACTTAAAAAAATGATTAAACTAATTAACTATAAATATGAACTAACTGATTAACTACGCATGTATAATTACAGTACCAATTTCAATTGCAACTTATACTTAATATTATATCCCCAGTTCTTCCTAATCCAATTGCTTCAATATCTAATTATCTATCCTTTTAAAACTTAATCAGATTTGAGCCTATGTTTACAAATAAACTAAACACCAGTTTAAACAATCATTGAAGAAATTTGAATTATTCTTAATCTAGCGGCTCAAGGACTTGTCATGATTGAACTATTGATAAATGATTTAAACTTAGCTCATCGGCAAACTATTAACTTAGATATTCATGAATCACTATCCGTTTTAACATCCTTATTCCATTTTTGAGGCATTAACTAAGTGACAGTGGTTTACGAAATTCTTTGTGAAGCCAGAGTTATTGATGATCTCCTATATGAGCTTCTGTTATCGTAGACCTATGTGATAGTTACTTAACTTCATTTTAAGGATTTTACCTAATTAACTAGGTGGTGAACTATCTATATTATACTACTACTATACTACTACTACTACACTAATTATTACAGCCTTTGTATCTTTGTTTTTCAGCTACCATATATATACTACAACAAATGAACTATAAATCTTAAACTAACAATCATTAATTACAATAAAACTACAGAAAACAGTATCAATATAATGAACTGGATCTTCATTTCATTTCAATCAACTTGCCACTACAGCTTCAAACGAAAAAAGAGGTGTACCTGAATTACAAAGAAAACCCAATGAGTCTAAGGGGATCAAGTAAGTGAAGCAGCAATGGACTCAAGCAAAGCAATGCAACAGTGATGATTGAAAATCAGCCAAGTAGAAGATCACAGCAACAGCAAAATGAAATCCCAAGCAAACAACAAAGCAATCCGAGAGAGGAAACCCAGGAATTCTACTATTCTATTGCTATTTCTAATTCTGAAACTTTTTTCTTCAAAAGCCAGCTTCAAGTGAATTCAGATTACTCCCAATTCGAACGCAGATGTATTTCAGATTACTTCAAAAATGGAACCCCCTTTTCAGCCCCTTTTTAAGAGGTATATATAGTTATTTTTAGGGCTGAAGACTTGGGGAGGAAGTATGGGATTAATCCCACTCTCCCCCTCCTAAAATCATAAATTATACACTTAAGTCCCCAAAATCAGTTATCAAAACCCTTCCAGCATGTGCTGGAAGGTTCTAAAGATTCCCTTTTATGGGTTTTTACCAATGTGACCCTAGGGGTTTGAGATTTTTACAGATTTCCTATTTTTAGGAGACCATTATACCCTTAAATCTCTGCAAAATTGCAGAAATCAGGGGCATGAATGACTCCACTACCCTCTTAAGTTCTAACTATTTACTAGAATACTATTTCAAGTTCCAATTGTGCCCCTAAGGGCACTGCTTATTTACACAGCTTACCTAGGTTAAATCTCAGCACCTTTTGCACCTATTTAACTAATAGCCAGCCCTGGCATTAGTATTTAAGGGCTGGCCAGATTTATTTTTAAGAAACTATTTCAATTTTAGCCACTTTTAATTAATTCCAGTTAATTAAAACTAAGTTATTACAATTTTAAGCCAATTGCAGGACTAGCCTGTTTTATTACTGAGATTAACTATTTAAGAACTAGCCAGTCTCAAGCTGAGACTTAGCTTGGGCTATCAAAGCCATATACTGAACAGCTGGGCTCAAAACCTTTACAGATTTGGCCACTTTGCTGTTCAGGGCTCTAAAGAGAGCCTGGGCTAGTCTGCATTTGCAAACATAGCCCTTTTGCACAACCAGCCACTTTTAAAGTGGGCTGTGTGTTAGGGCCTTATAGAATAGGTCAACCCTTTGCAAGGTTAACCATTCTTAGGCCAATTATTGAACTAACAGCCTATTTTTATTCATTTTCAGTTTATATCTGTTTAAAAACTAGCCAATTTCATGGAACCTAATGCTAGCAGCTATAACCAATCCACCTAAGGCTTAATGAATATTGATCAAACACTCATGCTAACAAGAACTACTAAAACTCAATCATTTTCAACATGTTTTACACACAGAGGAACATAAAAGATCAAACAAGATGTATTAATCAACCAAAATTCATAAAGGGCAAAGTTGATATGGTTGAATCTTAGTTAATTAATTCACATTATTCAACTTCATGTGACAAAGTATGAACCCATGTCAATTTAGACCTAGTTACTACCAGCTCAAGTCAAATGACATTTGAAAATATCCAGAAGCTTTAAGGTTTATGGCATGATTATACACAGAAGCAAAAGGTTCTTATAAACAAACAGTATGAAAGATCTAAGATGGTTCACAGGATGAAAAAGGAAAAGAGAATCAAGGTGACCTTCATTTTATCAGAAACAAAACATGGTTTAGAAGTAAGAAGGAACACTATCAACAGTAAAACTTTTGAAATGAATCAGAAGCCAACAATCGAAAGTGACACAGAAAAGATGAATTCCTCAATCTTAGAGCAGAGAACCATGTGATCAATACAAGACATATAATAGCCAAAAATCCCATTACTAACAGGCTCAAGAATAACAGGTTACAAAACCCTATGACTAAACATTAGATATACATGTAAAAGATGTGAAACAAATGAAGAAACAACTGGTAAGAACTTTTATGACTAATCATGCGAAGAAACAGGAGAGAGTAACATAAAAAGAGGAGAGCAAATGATAAGCAGAGAGATAAAAAATCCTAACATAACATGCTCTTAGAAGATAAACAGATTCGAAGAAATAGATATGGTCGCGCAGAAACAGACAAGAGTAGGACATGATGTGGAACAGAAGAAGATGAACAAAAAGAAACAAAAGGTGAACAAGAATAGCGAAAACAAAGTCAGAGAAGGCAAGCATGAACAAATGAAAGCAAGCAAACATAGAACCCTAAAATCAACATGCGAGAACAGATAAGATGTGTAGAAGAGATATCAAAGGGCCGACTCAGAACTACAGAACCATGAGAACATAACCAAACATAATCAAATCATGGACGAAAGTGTTAAACAAAACAAAAGAGAAGCGAGTACCAGAATCCTATGACTAACATGTGAAGCAGAAACAAAAACAGACATTCATAGGCATGCAAAAACAGAAATCAAACAAAAAATACGCAAAATAAAGCATAAAAGAAAACAGATAGGGGTCGGGGGACTTAGCTAGCAGGGCCTGTCCCCTGAGCTTCCTATCCTTCTCTTCTCCTTATTCTTATCAGACTCCCTTCAGACTCCTTTCCCATGTTTCTTTTCTTTATTCCCTTTTTTTTATTTTTCTTTTTCTCTTATGTTTTTCCTTTTAGGCTTAAAGACGGAACCTTTTGAGGTTTGAGTTGCAGAGGGGTGTTTGGGAGAGCAAAAGGGTGGATCTTGGGGTGGTTTTGATTTTGGGGTCACCGGAGTTAGGTTTCCGGTGACCTTATTTGGAATATTCGACGAGTTCCAGAGATGTTCGAAGGGAACCAGTGGGGTAGGGTGATAGATCAGGTGGAGAGGGTTCTTTTGGCATTGGTTTTATGTGATTTCTCATTGTTTGGTGGTTCACCGGCGAAGGTTCCGGTGACCGGGACTTTGAAGAACAGGGGTTTGTCTTAGGGTTTTCTAGGGTTTGATTGGAGAAGAAGGTGGAGATGATAGAAAAGAAGAGAGGAAGGGTAAAAGGGGGCCGGCGACCACCGTGGAGGGTGGTGGCCGCCATTGGCCGGCTAGGGTTTTCTGTGATGAAGATGATGAAGGAGAGGAGACAATATCAGGGCGGCTAGGGTTATGAAGTGCGTAAAAATGAACGGCTGCTTCAGACCAAAGCCTTATATAGGCTAAATGTCCGAGATAATCTGAGCCGTCCAATTGATGGAGATCAACGGCTCACACGCACGTTACTAAAACGGCGTCGTTTGATTGCTTATGAGACCAAGGTCTTTAGTCGTTGGATCAATCTTAAACGGACGGCTGAGATCAAATCTCAGCATTAATCAATCCCCTTATTAATTCAACTATTATTCTCAGCCGTTGATTTGAAGAAGCGAACGGCTGAGATCACCTCTGCTTAAAACATTGGACCGGGTCCGTTGGGCTTAAGTGCTTGGGCCTCCAAATTCAATTCAAATTGGCCCAAGCTTAATACACTACCAATTTTTGTATTTTCTGATATTAATCTATTTTTATGTATTTTCTTTTATATATTTTTTTCTTTTCTTTTATGAAAAATTATAAAACCTAATTTCCTACTTACTCTAATTTTCTAGTATTTTTTGCAATTTTTCTGCTATTTTTCTTTATTTTCTCCTATTTAAGCTATTTTTTAATTTTCCTTAAAACCTAACCAATTATACTTGTCACACCTCCTTTTTATTGCACCCGCGAGAGCGCGAGGGAGTTTTTCCAATTAAAGGACAATCGAAACGGGATTTATTTAATTAATTTAGAGTCGCCACTTGGGAGATTTATGGTGTCCCAAGTCACCGATTAAATCCCGAATCGAGGAAAAGATTGACTATGTATTACAGTCCGCAAACCAAAAATCCTAAGTAAGGAATTCTGTTAACCCGAGAGAAGGTGTTAGGCATTCCCGGGTTCCGTGGTTCTAGCACGGTCACTCAACTGTTGTATTTGATTTTATCTGATTTCAAAAATACGTTTTAACTTATGTGCCTTTTATTAGTAATTCGCTTTTAATTTTTATTTTTTATAAGAATTGCAACGTCGTAAAAAATGCGTTTTGAACCACGTCGCACCAGTGCACCCATGGTTGTCAACATATTTCGACTCCGTTGAGACTTGGATTTGGGTCACATAAATGTGCACCCGAGTTTAGGAATGTATTATTATTAAACACGCGCCTAAAGATACTAACGCGTTATTATTTTGGGAAGGCCGTGAATTTGCCAAAACGGCCCATCTCGAAACCTAAGTATTTTAATATATACATTTACTGATGGCCCCACAATTTGTGCATTTTATTTGGCGAGGCTCATCTTATTTTATTAAAGGCCAATCCTAAAGTGACTACGATTTCTACTCTACCCCTTTGTCTCAAATAATAAAAGCAATATCCTAATTGATAAATAAGTTGGATTGTACCATGTAAAACTATATATGCAAACTTTAAATTAGGCCTCAAATCAGATTATTCCCTCATGACCTATGTCATTAAAGATATAATTACAGTCAACTTCGTTATCAATCCCAAACAAGAAATACCCAACAACAAAATCATTCTAACAACATTACTCAAAAGTAATTCAATATCAATCTATGAGGACATTGCAAATACGAGCAATTAAACCCAAATAACA
Organism: Nicotiana noctiflora; assembly: GCA_032618575.1. Taxonomy (NCBI): domain Eukaryota; kingdom Viridiplantae; phylum Streptophyta; class Magnoliopsida; order Solanales; family Solanaceae; genus Nicotiana; species Nicotiana noctiflora. Next base: position 47,560 of record JASVEL010000386.1, on the reverse strand, counting down.
AGAAAGAAGCAAAGTAAACAAGATATATTCCATGAAAGTATAAACCAAATCTTCGCAAATAGTTAAAACAATAACATAAAGGATAAGGAAGAACCGACCTTAAAAGAAGCTTTCTTTATATTTAGCCTTTGTTCGGATGTACGAGTAAGCAACGAAGATGAGAAACTAAATGGAAAATCAATGAAACATCAACAACGGAAATGACGAGCAATATACTCGGAACCTCGGATTGGACTACGAACGGGATCGGAACCTCTTGGTCGAACACGAGCATCTCATTGCAAATCCGATTTTGTTTCGATTTTTCTTCCTTTATGTTTCGTTTTTTTTTCCAAAATCCTCGCTGCCGTGCTCTCCTTTCTTCTTTCTCTTGTATCTCTCTTTTTCTTCTTTGTATATGTCTCTCTCTTTTCAAATTTTCTTCTTCACTCCTTTCTTTCTTTTTTTCTCTCGTTTTTTTTTTCTTCTTTGTTTCTTGTTTCTTTGCTTTTGTTCTCTTCTTTAAATTTTCTCTCTGCCGTTCTTTCTTCTTCTTTGTTTTCAATTCTTTCTTTTGTTTTGTTTTTCAATCTTTTGTTTTCTTCCCTTTTTTTTCCATCTTGCTGCCGTCTCTTCTTCTTGCTTTAAGAAGAAGAAAAATCACAACCCCCTCACATGTAGTGTTATCCTTTAGGTGTAAAGTGTAGCTTCTTAGGTGTGTTTATGTGATTATGTATTGTGTGTGCATGTGAAATGTATTGTGTGTGCATGTGAAATGTCTTGTGTGTGCATGTGAAATGTCAAGACCAAAATGGGGGCTTACATGGGTTATGGTTGTATTTTGTCCGTGTTCCCCATGTGCGGACTCGGACTATTACGGGCCAGGTCCAAAAATTATAAAACCGGGTAGTTTGAACCCGAATATTATTCTTTGCCCGGAACCGAGAATGAGAACACGATTTATTTGATTCATCCTATATAAGCAAAAATAACTAGAAAACTCATAATTAAAACAAAACCATTTTTTTTATTTTTTATTTTTTCCAAGATTAAAATAACTACAAAATGTTAATGAAACTATTTTTGTAATTTTCGTTTTTTTTTAATAAAGATAAAAATATAAAGTACTATTTTTGTATTTTTCAAGTTTAAAAATGACTACGAAACATTAATAAAACCACATTTTTGTTATTTTTCATTTTGAGGTAAAAATAAAGTAAAAGAGTTAAATTTAGCTAAAAATAGCTATATTAAAACTAAACTAAATATTTTACGCTAAAAATATAAAAAAATCTCGGGGAGGGTCAAAAATCACGCGTTTACAGCTGCCCCTCTTTGACTGAAAACACAAAGAGTTTTCAGACAAAGAACGACTAGACAAGTGTTTTTGACCCGACCCTTATTCGGAGGGACTAGACTAAAAGAAGAGGAATGTGACCGAGCCCTTGTATCTGAGCTGCCTACATATCCTTGGCTATAAAGGAATCAGGCCACGTGTAGTTCGAAGTGAGTAAGAATATGGAGTAACCGAGGTGGAGAGCCAGTCGAGGTGCCGTTCCGTCGAGGTTCTGTTCCATCGAAGTTCCGGTCCGTGGTCCTGCTATTACATCAAAAATCAAAACATGAGAAAGACTAACTAAGCCTATCAGCTACTAGTTACAAGATTCCTATCTATAAGTCTTCCGAAGCTTGATCTTGAGTATTGGTTGGTGCTTCATGCGGACTCTAAATTTGAACCTTGATACTTGCTAGTTGCAGGTGCTGCTTTTCGAATCAAGACTAGGTATACAATGCTTGTGACCTCGGCCATGTCTTGAGCATGCCACATCTTTCATCAACTTCTGCATTTTGGATTGGCTTCATGCCTCCTTTTTTTTTTTTATTGTGACTAAACTTCTGTTGATCCCCTCGGACTGTTGACTCGCATTCTGGTTGCCTTCCTTCTGATTCATGCTGGGGATTTTCGTTACACTCTGCCGCTTTCCTTAACCAACTTTAAAAATAAATCGCCGCTCCATTCTTCAGGCGGGCTCCCTGACTTCAACTACAATTTCAAAATTAAATCGCCACTCCATTCTTTAGGCGGGCTCCCTGATTTCAACTACTACTTCAAAATAAAATCGCCACTCCGTTCTCTAGGCGGGCTCCCTGACTTCAACTACAACTTCAAAATAAAATCGCCACTCCATTCTTCAGGCGGGCTCCCTGACTTCAGCTACTACTTCAAAATAAAATCGCCACTCCATTCTTCAGGCGGGCTCCCTGACTTCAACTACTGCTTCAAAATAAAATCGCCACTCCATTCTTCAGGCGGGCTCCCTGACTTCAACTACTGCTTCAAAATAAAATCGCCACTCCATTCTCCAGGCGGGCACCCTGACTTCAACTACAACTCATTAACTCCATCCCATCCTTTCTTCCGAATTACCTTGTTTCGGAATTGCTTTCCTCCTAGGTCGTGTTATTTTTCCTTGACTGCTGGGGATATCTTTGGAATTGTTTACTTACCTGCTGAGGATAATGATGCTTGGGAAAATTTCCTTCATTCCCTCCCTTCCTTTGACTCATGCGCTTGAATTTGCGTTGGGAACTCTTGTTGTAACTCTCTGCTTTATGGTGGGTTACTGGTTTCAAGACCTGCAATGTAAAGACTGAAGACTTGCCTTTTGTTATACAGGTAGGCGCCTGCTTTTAGTAGCAACTTTTGAATTAAAAAATGCATTCTGGCAATAATTTGTGAAATATGCAAAGGACAATGTAAAACAAAACAAACGTAAAATATCCTATTCGATGGCGGATAGTCCCATCGTATTCTATTCGAGGGCGAATACTCCCATTGTATCCTATTTGAGGGCGGATACTCCCATCGTATTCTATTCGAGGGCGAATACTCCCATCGTATTCTATTCGAGGGCAAATACTCCCATCGTATTCTATTCGAGGGCGAATACTCCCATCGTATTCTATTCGAGGGCGAATACTCCCATCGTATTCTATTTGAGGGCGGATACTCCCATCGTATTCTATTCGAGGGCGAATACTCCCATCGTATTCTATTCGAGGGCGAATACTCCCATCGTATCCTATTTGAGGGCGGATACTCCCATCGTATTCTATTCGAGGGCGAATACTCCCATCGTATTCTATTCGAGGGCGAATACTCCCATTGCATCCTATTTGAGGGCGGATACTCCCATTGTATTCTATTCGAGGGCGAATACTCCCATTGTATCCTATTTGAGGGCGGATACTCCCATTGTATTCTATTCGAGGGCGAATACTCCCATCGTATTCTATTCGAGGGCGAATACTCCCATCGTATTCTATTCGAGGGCGAATACTCCCATCGTATCCTATTTGAGGGCGGATACTCCCATCGTATTCTATTCGAGGGCGAATACTCCCATTGTATCCTATTTGAGGGCGAATACTCCCATCGTATTCTATTTGAGGGCGGATACTCCCATCGTATTCTATTCGAGGGCGAATACTCCCATTGCATCCTATTTGAGGGCGGATACTCCCATCGTATTCTATTCGAGGGCGAATACTCCCATCGTATTCTATTCGAGGGCGAATACTCCCATTGCATCCTATTTGAGGGCGGATACTCCCATTGTATTCTATTCGAGGGCGAATACTCCCATCGTATTCTATTCGAGGGCGAATACTCCCATTGCATCCTATTTGAGGGCGGATACTCCCATTGTATTCTATTCGAGGGCGAATACTCCCATTGTATCCTATTTGAGGGCGGATACTCCCATTGTATTCTATTCGAGGGCGAATACTCCCATCGTATTCTATTCGAGGGCGAATACTCCCATTGTATCCATGTATGAAAGTGAACAAACCTGAGACGTCCTGTTCGAAGGTGGACAAACCTGAAACATCCTATTTGAAGGTGGACAAACCTGACACGTCCTGTTCGAAGGTGGACAAACCTGAAACATCCTATTTGAAGGTGGACAAACCTCACATGTCATCTTGAATTGCTTTCCTCGTTTCTCCGAGAAAATTTTCAACAACGGCGGAAAATTTTCTGCCCCAGTATTGGTGTTCTTCCTTGTGGCATGACTTTCTGCTATCAATAGCACTTTCTTTCCCTGTTTCAAATCAAAGAAAATTTGTTAGTTCAAAACATTGTGAGCGGTTGTGCCGCTCCTGTGTGGTGGTTTTTTTCTTTTCCCATTTTCCTCGCTCGGGATTCCCAAAACTTGTTGGGGAATGATTTCATTTGTTGGAGATGATATTCCTGCTGGCGATGGGTTTTTCCATTTATCCCTTCCCTCGCTCGGGGTCTCCAAAACTTGTTGGGGAATGATTTCATTTGCTGGAGATGATATTCCTGCTGGTGATGGGTTTTTCCATTTATCCCTTCCCCGTTCTCAACTTGCTGGGGGTTATTTTGTTGAAGGTGGGATTTCCTTTCTTCCTTTACCACTCTGTGTTGTCCGACCACCTCGGAACTTGCTGAAGATAACACTGCCGGTGGATTTTCATTTCCTCAAAATTGGTGTTTCACTCTTCTTGAAGGTTGTTGAGGATGACACTGGTGCGAAGACCATTTCCCTTAAGACTTCCCTTCTTCCCCAAGTGGGTATTGACTCCCAGAAAATTTTCAAGCTGAGAAGAAAATTTTCTGCCCCAGTTTGATAATCTTCTTTGCACCATACTTCTGTGCCGTCAATGGCATTTTCTTGCCTTGCATAATAATTGGAAAGTTGGTGGTAAGTTTTGAAGTCATTTCTCACTATGTTTTGACTAGACAGACTTTGACGGGGGAATTGTTTGACAAAAGGAGAAAAAATAAAAAGAAACAACAAATAGAAGACAAAGGAGAACTGACTCTCTAACAAAAAACACTATAAAAACTTATCAAACACGGATACCAACTCTACTGGTCATGACATGCACATATGGCCTATCCTCCGTCGTTAATTACCTTTCACGATTTCTGTCTCGCGATTTCCATCTGATTATCACCTTTATTTGACTTGTAGCGCCCGAAGGGTTTTCACTTTCAAGCCCCTCTCATCTGGATTTTCTCTCAGCTTTCATCGCCTTATGGTGCCTGTGAAGGTTTTCACCGGTAAGACTCTCTCATTCGTATTACTTTTAGCTGGGGATTGGGGTGTCACTGCTAAGACTCTCTCGTATTTCCTTTCTGCTGGGAATCAGAGTCTTTTCTGCTGGAAATCAGAGTGTTATATTCTGATAGGACTCTCTCACTCGCCTGACGTGGCATCTTTTGAAGACTGATCAGAAGGTCTTTCTGGACCGTAATGTGGGATTTGGATAGGGCTAGAAAGAGAAGGTATTGAAGGCTCAAAACAAAATCAATTCTGGGTTCAAAATTTACAACCTTCGGACCTAAATTTATCAACACAATTTTTCTTTGCCCCGGTTTTTACTTGGGGAATTTTTATTACTTTATTTACCCTATGACCGAGCTGTGAAGCGCCTACGTATCCTCTTTAAGGAATCAGGTCAAACGTAGTTCCCAAAACTCTTTTTCAAATTTCTTTTTTCACACATTTTTCTTTTTATTTTCTTTTCTTTATCTCCTTTTGTTGTTTTCTTTTCTTCCCTTTTTTCTCTTGTCTTTCAAACCTGTGTTTCTAGTCTTTGCAACTAACTCCGAAGGAGGGGTATGAAAGAAATCAAAATAAGGCTCGAAGGGTTAACGAAGGATAAAGTATTTGGGTAGCAGAACAAAATGCCTTCGTCATTCCAATCTTCAAAACATGCCAAGTATAAACAACACATTCGGGACATCTTTTGGTTGTGCTAAGAGTGATAACCATATCGTCCATTCGCCTTTTTCATCCATCATTTTAAAGTATTGTTGGACGACACTTCCATTTCAGTATCACGAGCGAACCCCATGTCAGCATGGCCATTTTGCCCTTAAGGCTTTCTTTGTATTTTACCCGCCCCAAATTTCACGTGACTCGGATTCCAAATAATCTCAAATCATTATTTCTTTTAAAATGCCATGATTGTCTTCCAATTCCTTCATGATTAACTTTTAAGATTAGGCCACAATTATGCGTGCATGTCATGTCACTAGTGTTGACAGAAAAATGACTATAAAGAAGAAAGACTTAAATCAAAGAAAAATGACTCGAAATAATGGCAAACAAGAGAGTTGCATTAGACGAACTAGAAATGAATTAATACGACAAAACAAACACAACAAATTGGGGTACACCCTTGGAACAAACCTACACAATACTAAATGAGGTATTACGACCAATAGAAAACTGGACAAAATAGAACGATAAAAGGGTTTGAGTTACATGACAATATCCTGATTACAACCCTGAAATAATCTGGACAACAGAAATGACAACAAAATAAGCCACCAAAAACTCCATTCTGGTTGACCAAGAAATGGAGAGTCTTCCCGATTACCAAGCACGATATTTTGGCCACTGAGCTTCGTATTAATATTACCAAGGCCACTTATTTGCTTCGACATTTTCAGCTTTAGTCAATACATCCCCACAAAGCGTTCATCATGGCGTGCAAGTAAAGGACTCTATGCGATATTCTTGGTGTCACTATCTTGGATCATAATCAGGTTTTCCTGGATCTTCTGTTTCCGGTTCACCACAAACCAACCACCTCAATTCTCAACAATTCAAAATAAAATATGGTAGAAATGGAATTAGTCATTCCTTATCCATATTTTTTACTTACTTCTTTTTTCTTTTTCTTTTTTTTTCTCTTTTTTTTTCATTTTTTTTTTCATTTTTTTTTTCAATTTTTTTTTCATATATATACATATAAAGTTGTGGTCGAATCTTATGGAGATTGCCTACGTATCATGACCCCGCATGAATCAGACCGAGCGTAGTTCTTGCAAATTAATGCAAGAAATAAAGAAATGTTTATTTGATTTTTTTGATTTTTTTTTCTTTGAAGGAAAATTATAGAAGCCGACTCCAACTACAAACTTGTGTAGGAAATTTCTAAAAAAAAAAGAATATTTTTGGTGTCAATTATGACTATTTCTACAAAAATGGCCACATAATGGCTTATTGACAAAATGACTATTTTTGCAAAATTTATTTAAGAAAGATAAACTTAAATTTTTTTTTTGTCCCGTGGCTCATGGGGCATCGTTCGGCATCACCATAAACCAACACAAGAATATTTTTCATAAATTGGCCATATAATGGCTTATTTAGACAAAGTGGCTCTTTTTTGCAAAATTTTATCAAGAAGATATAAATTCAAAATTTAATCCTGGGGCCTATGGGGCATCATTCAGCACCGACACAGGCCAATACAAGACTGAAGAAGTTCAAATGCCAAAAGTGGCTATTTATGCAAGGACCGGCCATGTAATGGCTTATTTGATAAAGTGATTATTTTTTGAAAAGTTGAGTGATGACTCAAACTTAATTTTTTGCGGATACAGCCTTTCAACTGTTTTGAGCAAGAATAGCATCACCCGACTCATTTATAACAAAATCAAAAATTTAACATTTTTTGGTTATTTTTTGCAAAAGGGGTGTGAACCCGAACTTGATTTTGCGGCTATGGCCTTGCAACATTTCCACAAGGAATATTTCAAGGTTGTGCCCGTAAATTATTAAAAATGATTCAAAGTGGCTATTTTTGCAAAAACAGCCTTCCGGCGTCCTTTCGGAACATTCGGCTATTTGCAAAAACGGCATCACTTTGATTTTGTTGAAAACTAAAACTTCGACATTTTTTTTTCTTTTTGAAGGGGTGGTTGGACCCGATGAGGGTTGCCTACGTATCCCACCTAATGGCGAGAATCAAACCTGCGTAGTTCGGTCAGATTATTTTATGACCAATTATTTCAACAAGATTGCTCTTCCTATTTTTCAAATTTTCAAATTTTTTGACAGCATTTCGTCAATATTTTGATATTTTCTATTCCAAAATTCTATTTCTTTTTTTTGTTTTTCAGGAATTTAACCAATCATCATAATAATACATGATAAATAAATGCAACATATAATATGCTCGGTCTTTGATTACTAGGTCACCTGTCCTAGACGGACCCAACCCCTGTGTTGAGTCCCCTAAGTCAAATGCAACGTGATGCAAATAAGCGTTTCCTACTAGGGATCCGGCATGAAGTCATGTTATTCTAAGCTCGGAACCTCGGTATGTGATCTAGACTGTGTACCCAAGTGGACAACTCGGGCTGAGGAAGGAGCTCCTTTCCGGGAACCAAAAGGCCAGCCGGCTTAGAAACTTTCCGAGCCTCTTTATTATTTCGGGGTATGACACTAACGGAATAGGGAGTCTCAACCAGTGAGCACATCCCCGGGGGCGAGAAGAGAAGGGTTTTTGGCACAGTTTATATACACAGTTCACGTAATATCAAAGCGGTAAACATGTATCACATTAATCAAAACATATAAAGCGGTAGACATATAGCACATTGATTAAACATATAATAAAATCAGATATAGACAAAAACAACAATTTAACTGAGCTCGAATTCTTAAACCCTGAACCGAAGTTCTGGGTTTTATCATCCCCAGCAGAGTCGCCAGAGCTGTCACACCTCCTTTTTATTGCACCCGCGAGAGCGCGAGGGAGTTTTTCCAATTAAAGGACAATCGAAACGGGATTTATTTAATTAATTTAGAGTCGCCACTTGGGAGATTTATGGTGTCCCAAGTCACCGATTAAATCCCGAATCGAGGAAAAGATTGACTATGTATTACAGTCCGCAAACCAAAAATCCTAAGTAAGGAATTCTGTTAACCCGAGAGAAGGTGTTAGGCATTCCCGGGTTCCGTGGTTCTAGCACGGTCGCTCAACTGTTGTATTTGATTTTATCTGATTTCAAAAATACGTTTTAACTTATGTGCCTTTTATTAGTAATTCGCTTTTAATTTTTATTTTTTATAAGAATTGCAACGTCGTAAAAAATGCGTTTTGAACCACGTCGCACCAGTGCACCCATGGTTGTCAACATATTTCGACTCCGTTGAGACTTGGATTTGGGTCACATAAATGTGCACCCGAGTTTAGGAATGTATTATTATTAAACACGCGCCTAAAGATACTAACGCGTTATTATTTTGGGAAGGCCGTGAATTTGCCAAAACGGCCCATCTCGAAACCTAAGTATTTTAATATATACATTTACTGATGGCCCCACAATTTGTGCATTTTATTTGGCGAGGCTCATCTTATTTTATTAAAGGCCAATCCTAAAGTGACTACGATTTCTACTCTACCCCTTTGTCTCAAATAATAAAAGCAATATCCTAATTGATAAATAAGTTGGATTGTACCATGTAAAACTATATATGCAAACTTTAAATTAGGCCTCAAATCAGATTATTCCCTCATGACCTATGTCATTAAAGATATAATTACAGTCAACTTCGTTATCAATCCCAAACAAGAAATACCCAACAACAAAATCATCTTAACAACATTACTCAAAAGTAATTCAATATCAATCTATGAGGACATTGCAAATACGAGCAATTAAACCCAAATAACAAGAAAGAAGCAAAGTAAACAAGATATATTCCATGAAAGTATAAACCAAATCTTCGCAAATAGTTAAAACAATAACATAAAGGATAAGGAAGAACCGACCTTAAAAGAAGCTTTCTTTATATTTAGCCTTTGTTCGGATGTACGAGTAAGCAACGAAGATGAGAAACTAAATGGAAAATCAATGAAACATCAACAACGGAAATGACGAGCAATATACTCGGAACCTCGGATTGGACTACGAACGGGATCGGAACCTCTTGGTCGAACACGAGCATCTCATTGCAAATCCGATTTTGTTTCGATTTTTCTTCCTTTATGTTTCGTTTTTTTTTCCAAAATCCTCGCTGCCGTGCTCTCCTTTCTTCTTTCTCTTGTATCTCTCTTTTTCTTCTTTGTATATGTCTCTCTCTTTTCAAATTTTCTTCTTCACTCCTTTCTTTCTTTTTTTCTCTCGTTTTTTTTTCTTCTTTGTTTCTTGTTTCTTTGCTTTTGTTCTCTTCTTTAAATTTTCTCTCTGCCGTTCTTTCTTCTTCTTTGTTTTCAATTCTTTCTTTTGTTTTGTTTTTCAATCTTTTGTTTTCTTCCCTTTTTTTTCCATCTTGCTGCCGTCTCTTCTTCTTGCTTTAAGAAGAAGAAAAATCACAACCCCCTCACATGTAGTGTTATCCTTTAGGTGTAAAGTGTAGCTTCTTAGGTGTGTTTATGTGATTATGTATTGTGTGTGCATGTGAAATGTATTGTGTGTGCATGTGAAATGTCTTGTGTGTGCATGTGAAATGTCAAGACCAAAATGGGGGCTTACATGGGTTATGGTTGTATTTTGTCCGTGTTCCCCATGTGCGGACTCGGACTATTACGGGCTAGGTCCAAAAATTATAAAACCGGGTAGTTTGAACCCGAATATTATTCTTTGCCCGGAACCGAGAATGAGAACACGATTTATTTGATTCATCCTATATAAGCAAAAATAACTAGAAAACTCATAATTAAAACAAAACCATTTTTTTTATTTTTTATTTTTTCCAAGATTAAAATAACTACAAAATGTTAATGAAACTATTTTTGTAATTTTCGTTTTTTTTTAATAAAGATAAAAATATAAAGTACTATTTTTGTATTTTTCAAGTTTAAAAATGACTACGAAACATTAATAAAACCACATTTTTGTTATTTTTCATTTTGAGGTAAAAATAAAGTAAAAGAGTTAAATTTAGCTAAAAATAGCTATATTAAAACTAAACTAAATATTTTACGCTAAAAATATAAAAAAATCTCGGGGAGGGTCAAAAATCACGCGTTTACAATACTAACAACTAATTTCCTAGCCTATTTTTTTTTTGATTTTCTTCTAATTTCTACTTATTCAAACTCAAAAGTATAGCTAATTCCCAACAAATCAAGTAATTGCACTCAAAAACATTTTATTTTAATTTTTGGAATTAAATACTTAGTGCAAAAATCATGTGCTCACAGCTGCCCCTCTTTGCTCGGGAACACGAAGAGTTTCAGTGCAAAGACAAGTGAGCAGTAATGAAAGATTTTTGCACATTGGCACATTCCGTGAAAGCATTTTTGAAAACCTTTTGACCGCACCCTGCTTTTAGAGGTTGCCTACATATCCTGGGCTAAACAGGAATCAGGTCAGTGTAGTTCGGGAAGGTCTGGCAGTTTTAAAAACTACCGGACTCACTGTTGCATTGACACCGTTGAGACCTGCTGACTTACTCCTTATTACACCGGGGGGGGGAAATGTAAAATGAAGAAGCTATTCTAAGCTAAGATCCTACAATTACAATTGTTCCTAATCTAGCTTTTGCTCTTCTTCCCTTTCCGGTGATGCAGAATCTTCCTTTTTTGTTGATTTTCTTTGATGCTGACTCTTTTTTTTTTTGATTTTTCGTTCCTTGTTGACTCTCTTTTTGTTGATTTTCTTGTATTTCTTGATGACTTTCTTTTTTGTTGATTTTCTTGTTTTTCTTGATCTCGAGCTGAACCTGCTCAAAACAAAACAACAAACTACCTCTTTTTTTTTTCTGCCCCAGTGTGGGCTTTTAGCTGTATAAACCATGATGTGCAAAAATGTATTCCCGTATTTGAAGGTGGGCGCCTAACTGAAATTAAACGTGCCATGCAAATGCAGAAAAGTATTCCCGTATTTGAAGGTGGGCGCCTAACTGAAATTAAACGTGCCATGCAAATGCAGAAAAGTATTCCCGTATTAGAAGGTGGGCACCTAACAGAAATTAAACGTGCAATGCGATGCAGAAAATATTCCCGTATTTGAAGGTGGGCACCTAACAGAATTTAAACGTGCAATGCGATGCAGAAAAGTATTCCCGTATTAGAAGGTGGGCACCTAACAGAATTTAAACGTGCAATGCGAATGCATGCAGAAAAGTATTCCCGTATTAGAAGGTGGGCACCTAACTGAATTTAAACGTGCAATGCGAATGCAGAAAAATATTCCCGTATTAGAAGGTGGGCACCTAACGGAATTTAAACGTGCAATGCAAATGCAGAAAAGTATTCCCGTATTAGAAGGTGGGCACCTAACTGAAAATTAAACGTGCAATGCGAATGCAGAAAAATATTCCCGTATTAGAAGGTGGGCACCTAACAGAATTTAAACGTGCAATGCGAATGCAGAAAATATTCCCGTATTAGAAGGTGGGCACCTAACAGAATTTAAACGTGCAATGCGATGCAGATAAATATTCCCGTATTAGAAGGTGGGCACCTAATAGAATTTAAACGTGCAATGCGATGCGGAAAAGTATTCCCGTATTAGAAGGTGGGCACCTAACGAAATTAAACGTGCAATGCGAATGCGGAAAATATTCCCGTATTTGAAGGTGGGCACCTAACCGAAATTAAACGTGCAATGCGAATGCAGAGAAAAATATTCCCGTATTAGAAGGTGGGCACCTAACGGAATTTAAACGTGCAATGCGATGCATAAAAATATTCCCGTATTTGAAGGTGGGCACCTAACGGAATTTAAACGTGCAATGCGATGCAGAGAAAAATATTCCCGTATTAGAAGGTGGGCACCTAACGGAATTTAAACGTGCAATGCGAATGCAGAGAAAAATATTCCCGTATTTGAAGGTGGGCGCCTAACGGAATTTAAACGTGCAATGCGAATGCAGAAAAATATTCCCGTATTTGAAGGTGGGCACCTAACGGAATTTAAACGTGCAATGCGATGGAGAAAAGTATTCCCGTATTAGAAGGTGGGCACCTAACGGAATTTAAACGTGCAATGCGAATGCAGAGAAAAATATTCCCGTATTAGAAGGTGGGCACCTAACGGAATTTAAACGTGCAATGCGAATGCAGAGAAAATATTCCCGTATTAGAAGGTGGGCACCTAACGGAATTTAAACGTGCAATGCGATGCAGAGAAAAATATTCCCGTATTAGAAGGTGGGCACCTAACGGAATTTAAACGTGCAATGCGATGCGGAAAAGTATTCCCGTATTAGAAGGTGGGCACCTAACGAAATTAAACGTGCAATGCGAATGCAGAAAAGTATTCCCGTATTAGAAGGTGGGCACCTAACCGAATTTAAACGTGCAATGCGATGCAGAAAAGTATTCCCGTATTAGAAGGTGGGCACCTAACAGAATTTAAACGTGCAATGCGATGCAGAAAAATATTCCCGTATTTGAAGGTGGGCACCTAACAGAATTTAAACGTGCAATGCGATGCAGAAAATATTCCCGTATTTGAAGGTGGGCACCTAACAGAATTTAAACGTGCAATGCGATGCAGAAAAATATTCCCGTATTAGAAGGTGGGCGCCTAACATAATTTAAACGTGCAATGCGAATGCAGAAAAATATTCCCGTATTTGAAGGTGGGCGCCTAACAGAATTTAAACGTGCAATGCAAATGCAGAAAATATTCCCTCAGCCTGAGGACCGGGGAGTGGCTTTTAAAAGATGTTACCTTCCTCTTTTTGGTATTTTCTTTCTACCAACTATTCTCTTGCCTGTGAATTTCTCCACTTATTCGGCAGACTTTCTCTTTTTGGTATTTTAAATTTTCCACATTGGTCACATTCACTTTAAAGTGATTAGTGACGGTTTGTTCCTGCATGAAACAAAATTTATTAGATATAAACTGCTGGCAACTGGCATCTGCCGTCCCCACTTCTTATTGCTTCCTTTGTTTTTTGCTTTCTCATGTTGCATGGCTTTTGACTTCTTGTCCCTTGCAGACTCTTTTTGTATTTTTCTCATTTCTCCATTTTTGTTTTGTTTTCTTTTTCTTTGGCCATGTTTGCCAAGCTTCTTATTCCTTTCCCCAATCTTCTATCCTTTCTGATCCAGTGTTGTTTCAACTTCCGTTATCGGGAGCCGGTAGTTAGCTCTCAAAAAGGTAAACAATGAAATGCAGAAAAAATGAAAGAAAGGTAAGGGTATTTTGGAGAGATGACAGAACTTATCTGGGTATTTGCTGGCTGATTCCGCTGACCATGCCATGTATTTAAACTCTGACCCAGTTCGTTCCAATCATTATTCAGACTCTGAATTGCCTTTGACCCAAACCGATACTCTTTTTGTTGCTTTTTCTCTTTTCTGATAGTCCTCACGATCGCCCTAAGGTGCCTCGAAAGGTTTTCACCAATAGAACTCTCTCATTTATTCTCTCAACCTCACAATCATCTCACAGTGCCGATTAAGGTTTTCACTGATGAAACTCTCTCATTTTTTTTTATTATTTTTTCCATTTTTCCTTTTTGTATTTTGTTTTCTGTACCACGGGGATTATCCGATGCTTCGCTCCTCCTTCGTGGTATTTGTTATCATTTCAAAATTGATCAGAAGGTCTTTCTTTGGACTGTAACGTGGATTTTGGGTGGGTTAAGAAAGAAAGATATAAAGGCTCAAAATTTCACGAGGGTTAAAAATATTTACAACTCTCGGAATTATTAAACATAACTTCTGCCCCAGTTTCAATATGTGGGGAATTTTTGGATTTTTTCTTTATTGTGATTGAACCTCAAAGAGGCTGCCTACGTACCCTTTCGGGATCAAGTCAGACGTAGTTCATCCAACTTTATAAGTTAGATGGATTTCTTTTGACTTTTTCCCGATTTTTGTCTTTTTCTCTTCTTTTTTTTTTCATCATTTTTCATTTTTTTTTCATTTCATTTTTTTCATTTTTTTTTTCATTTTTTTTTCATTTTTCATTCTGGCAATTTCGATTTTATTGCACTAGAGCGATTCCGAGAGAGGGATATGAAAGAATTCATTTATTAAGGCTCAAAGGGGTTAACAATGGATAAAGTGTTTGGATAGAGAATAAAATGCCTTCGTCATTTCAATTCCAAAATCACAACAAAATACAAAACACATAATTGAAAAGGAATCATACATAGTATCTTTTGACCGCATCTGAATTGATAGCAGTCTCTACGCACTTTCCTTCAACATCTGTTAAATATAATGCTCCATTGGTCAACACCCGTGATACCACGAACGGCCCCTGCCAATTTGGTGCAAATTTGCCCTTTGCCTCGGCCCAATGTGGTAAGATACGCCTCAATACCAGTTGTCCGACTTCAAACTTTCGAGGTCGTACCTTTTTATTATATGCTCTGGCCATTCTTCGCTGATACAACTGCCCATGGCAGACTGCGGCCAACCTCTTCTCATCAATCAAATTCAACTGTTCTAACCGGGCCTTTACCCATTCATCGTCATCTATCTCAGATTCGGCTATAATTCGCAATGACGATATTTCTATTTCTGCGGGTATAACAGCCTCCGTTCCGTACACCGGTGTATAAGGTGTGGTTCCGATAGAAGTACGTACCGTCGTGCGGTAACCCATGAGAGCAAAGGGTAACTTTTCATGCCACTGCCTGGATCCCTCCACCATTTTTCGGAGAATCTTCTTGATATTCTTGTTAGCCGCTTCTACTGCTCCATTCGCCTTTGGCCTGTAAGGTGTGGAATTGCGGTGCGTGATCTTAAACCTTTCACAAACTTCTGCCATGAGATGACTGTTTAAATTGGCTCCATTGTCCGTGATAATCACCTTGGGGATTCCAAATCGGCATATAATATTCTCGTGCACAAAATCCACCACCGCTTTCTTCGTCACCGCCTTGAATGTTTTAGCTTCAACCCACTTGGTGAAATAATCTATTGCAACCAGAATGAACCTGTGCCCATTAGAAGCGGCTGGATCTATTGGGCCGATGACATCCATGCCCCAAGCAACAAAGGGCCAAGGTGCTGACATTGTGTGCAACTCGTAAGGCGGGGAGTGGATCAGATCCCCATGTACCTAGCATTGATGGCATTTCTTTACATACCTGATACAATCACGCTCCATCGTGAGCCAGTAGTACCCAGCTCTCAAGATCTTCTTTGCTAAAACATATCCGCTCATGTGGGGTCCGCATACTCCAGCATGTACTTCAATCATGATTTCATTTGCTTGTTGTGCATCTACACACCGCAATAAACCCAGGTCTGGTGTTCTTTTGTATACCACTCCTCCACTGAGGAAAAATCCATTGGCTAGACGCCTGATGGCTCTCTTCTGGTCTCCAGTGGCTTGCTCCGGGTATTTGCCAGCTTTCAAGTATTCTCTAATATCATGATACCACGGCTCTCCATCCGACTCTTCTTCCACAGCGAAGCAATAAGCATTCTGATCTCGGACTTGGATCTGAAGTGGATCTATATATGTCTTGTCCGGATGATGCAACATAGAGGACAGTGTGGCCAAAGCGTCTGCGATCTCATTGTGCATTCTTGGGATGTGCTTGAACTCTATAGACTGGAATCTTTGAGACAACTCGTGCAAACAATACCGATATGGTATCAATTTCAAATCTCGTGTCTCCCATTCCCCTTGAATTTGGTGTACCAAGAGATCCGAGTCACCCATGACCAAAATCTCTTGAATACCCATATCAATTGCCATTCTTAATCCCAAGATGCACGCCTCATATTCGGCCATATTGTTGGTACAGAAAAATCGAAGCTGAGCTGTGACGGGATAGTGTTGACCCGTACTTGAAATAAGTACCGCTCCGATACCAACGCCCCTACTGTTGACGGCTCCGTCAAAGTACATTTTCCATCCTGGTCTCTCGTTTTGCTCCATCTCCTCGACAAGCATTGCCTCTTCATCCGGAAAGTATGTTTTCAATGGTTCATATTCATCATCCACCGGATTCTCGGCTAAGTGGTCCGCAATAGCTTGTGCCTTCATTGCCGTACGGGTTACATAGACAATGTCGAATTCTGTGAGCAGAATCTGCCATTTGGCCAGTCTTCCCGTAGGCATAGGCTTCTGAAATATATACTTGAGAGGATCCAATAGTGATATCAAGTACGTGGTGTATGCTGACAAATAATGCTTTAGCTTCTGAGCCACCCAAATCAATGCACAACAAGTTCTTTCCAGTTGGGTATACTTCACCTCGTAGGATGTAAACTTTTTGCTGAGGTAGTATATGGCTTGTTCTTTCTTGCTTGTCTCATCATGTTGACCCAGTACACAACCGAAAGAGTTATCTAGCACCGTCAGATACAAAATCAAAGGTCGCCCTGGCTTTGGAGGTACTAACACCGGAGGATTGGCCAAATATTCCTTGATCTTGTCAAAGGCTTCCTGACACTCGTCGGTCCATTTCGCTGCTGCATCTTTCTTCAACAACTTGAAGATCGGCTCGCATGTTGATGTCAATTGAGCAATGAACCGACTAATGTAATTCAACCTTCCTAATAAGCTCATGACCTCCTTCTTGTTCTTCGGCGGGGGTAGACTTTGAATAGCCTTGATCTTTGATGGATCCAGTTCAATACCTCGCCGACTCACAATAAACCCCAGTAGTTTCCCTGAAGGTACTCCAAAAGCACACTTCGCCGGATTGAGCTTTAGATTGTACCTCCGGAGTCTTTGGAAAAACTTCCTCAAATCTTTCACATGATCGGGTTGTTTTCTGGACTTTATGATGACATCGTCCACATATACTTCAATTTCTCGATGCATCATATCGTGAAACATTGTGGTCATTGCCCTCATGTAAGTTGCCCCGACATTCTTCAATCCAAACGGCATTACTCTGTAACAGTATGTTCCCCAAGGTGTAATGAAGGCAGTTTTCTCAGCATCTTCTTCGTCCATAAGGATCTGGTGATATCCAGCATAACAGTCCACAAACGAACCGATCTCATGCTTGGCGCAATTGTCGATCAATATGTGGATGTTTGGCAATGGGAAGTCATCATTCGGACTGGCTTTGTTGAGGTCTCTATAGTCTACACACACTCTAGTTTTGCCATCTTTCTTCGGGACCGGCACAACGTTTGCCAACCAGGTGGGGTATTTGGTAACTCTTATGACCTTTGCTTCAAACTGCTTATTCACCTCTTCTTTTATCTTCACGCTAATGTCCGTTTTGAATTTCCTCAGCTTTTGTTTTACCGGCCGACATTCAGGGTAGATAGGCAACTTGTGTACCACCAAATCTGTGCTAAGCCCGGGCATGTCATCATAGGACTAGGCAAAGATGTCCTTAAATTCATGTAACAACCTTATCAATTCATCCCTGAGGGGTGCCTCCAAATGCACACTAATCTTTGTTTCTCGGACATCATCTTCGCTCCCCAAATTTACAGATTCTGTATCACTCAGATTCGGTTTGGGTTTTCCTCGTATTGTTTCATGTCCTTACTTTTTTCCTCCAGGGCTTCCTCATCCTCACATTCTATTTCACTATCTTCCTCGATTTCTTGTATAGTAATGTGATTGTCAGAACTGGGTCTAGAATCCTTCCCGCATGACATGGCATTGGAATCAACACATGCAAAACTGTACAAAAGGAAAAATAAAGAAAAATAAGGCAAAAGTGAAGAAAAAGGAAACTGCATTTCATTGATAAAAGAAACGAACAATGTTCGGGATACATGGTGATTTTCTTTTCATGAGGGGAATGGGAAAACTATAAAAATAACAACTTTCGGGAAAGCAATGATGAAAATTTTGAGCTAACTACCAAGACTCCTTCCTGATAGGGAAAGGAGTAGCTTCCCAATTGTTTAATGTGATTCTAGGCCCCACAAATTGCACGTCCATTCTGCTCGTGCCTTCCCCTGCTTCAATCGTATTCACCTCCCAAAACATTTTCTCAAAACCAAGCATTTCTTCATCAAGTTGGGTCTCAATGCACTTTGTTGCCGCAGATGGTTGATATTTTGTACCAGGCCTGATGAAGATGTCGGATAATTTGGGTATGGGTTTGGGCAAGGTCCAGTTCTTTTTGGCTTTAGAGGCTCTTTGGATATCGGCAAAGGTGGGTTTAAACCCTAAGCCGAATGTACCTTTGTTTTCCGAAAGCTGAACTGGTTGAATGACTCCCTGCAGTGTTTTGCCTAATCCCCTCCCCGGTGCAAATCCGTTTCTCAGCATTTCTCTGGCCACCATTACAGCAGTTGGTGCCATCATAGGGGTCGGCAACTTTTCCCCTTCAGCAACTCTATTCACCACAACAGCATCCGTCACTTGGTAGACCCAAGGACCTCTATCCCCATTAGTATCATCAAAAGGTGCTACCACATTACAAGCATTTTCCTCCCCGTGTACGACAATCTCTTGCTGTTCCCACTCAAACTTGACCATCTGGTGTAGAGAAGATGGTACTGCCTTGGCCGCATGAATCCAGGGTCGGCCTAACAACAAGTTATACGACACGGCAATGTCGAGCACCTGGAACTCCATAGTAAAATCAACGGGACCGATGGTCACTTCCAAAATAATATCTCCCAACGTGTTCTTACCTCCGCCGTCAAACCCTCTCACATTGATACTGTTCCTCCGGATTCTGTCCGGGCTAATGTTCAGCTTCCCTAAAGTTAACAGTGGGCAAATATTAGCGCTCGATCCGTTGTCAATCAATACCCTGGTCACTACTGATTCTTCACTTTTTACTGTAAGGTACAATGCTTTATTGTGTTCAGTTCCCTCCACCGGCAGCTCCTTATCAGAGAAGGTGATCCTATTAGACTCGCAAATTTTGCTGGTAATCTTCTCCAAGTGACACACTGAAATTTTTTCCGGAACATGAGCCTCATTTAGAATCTTCGTAAGAGCCTTCCGGTGTTCTTCTGAATTTATCAGCAAGGATAGCAAAGAAATCTGGGCCGGGGTCTTTCTTAACTGCTCAACCACTGAGTATTCTTGTGATTTCATTTTCTTAAGGAATTCTTCTGCTTCCTCCTCCGACACTGGCTTCTTCAATTGACTTTCTTTTACCGTCTTCATCTTTCTCAGTTCCTCTGGAGCAAAACACCTTCCAGATCGGGTGAGTCCATGCGTTTCGTTAATTTCACCAGAAATCTCTTTTCCCTTGTAAACTACTGCTACCTTGTTATAGTTCCAAGGTACAGCCTTTGTACTCACCACTGGCATTTGCACTACGGGTTTTATGATTACTGGCTCTGCACTTGCTCCTTTCACAGTCACGATCGTCTTTGCACCTGGAACTACCACCTTTAAACTTCCCACCACTACCGGCTTTGGTTTCTCAACAATCGCTTTCTCCTTCACAACTTCCTTTTCTAACTTGTCACTCAACTTTATCATCATGACGGCCTGAGATGGTTTTTGATTGCCATCACCCTGCACCAATTCTATCATATGCGTTTCGTGGTGATTTGGCAGTGGATTCTGGGTAATGTTTGGGGCTTCGGGAGCCTGTACTTCAATTCTCCTCTCATCGATAAGATCTTGAATGGCATTATTTAATTGCCAACACTTTTCAGTATCGTGGCCCAATGTTCCCGAACAGTATTCACATCTGACAGAAGAATCAAGATTTTTCGGGGGTGGGTTTGGAACTTTTGGTGCAACTGGTCTTAACATCCCCAACTCTTTTAACCTATGGAAAAGACTGGTATATGATTCCCCGAGAGGGGTGAATGTTTTTCTTGCTTTGTTTCTCCAATCAGCGTCCGGCCTGGGTCTATTTTGGTTTCGGTAAGGTTTAGGGGTTGGGTATGTGTTCTAGGTGTGGTACACATTGTGTGGAGCTTGAGCTCTCCACACATGGGGCGGTGGTGGTGGGTAGGTTTGGGCTTGCGGGTGGTGGTAATGTGGGACAGTTGGTGGGTATGGTGGTGGTGGTGGGTTATATGGGCTTGGTGTGTTGTAGGGGTTTGGTGGGTAAGATGGTGGTGGTGGATTATATGGAGTTGACGGGCTTGGTGGGTGTTGGCGGTAGGGTCTTGGTGGGTTATAATGTGGGTTGCGACTCCATGACCTACTTTCTACGGTTGCTACTTCTTCTTTCTTCTTCTTTCCCATCACTACCCCGTTTCCACCTTGTATAGCTTGATTGGTGGCCTTGATAGCCGAAAAACTCATAATTTTGTTTGTCTTCAAACCTTCCTCTACGAAACTCCCCATTTTCACAACTTCATTAAAACTCTTTCCAATTGCTGACACTAGATTGCCATAGTATGTTGGCTCCAAAGCTTGCAGAAAACAATCCACCATCTCCCCTTCTTTCATTGGTGGATCCACTCTAGCGGCCTGTTCCCTCCATCTAAAACCGTATTCTCTAAATCTCTCTCCTGGCTTTTTCTCCATCTTGGTAAGGGATAACCTGTCGGGTATGATCTCCAAATTGTACTGAAAGTGACTAGCGAAAGCTTGCGCTAAGTCATCCCAAACGAACCATCTTGTATGGTCTTGTCGGGTATACCATTCCAGAGCTGATCCACTCAAACTTTGGCTGAAGTACGCCATCAACAATTCATCTCTACCTCCCGCGCCTCTCATCTTGCTACAGTATCCTCTGAGATGAGCTACCGGATCCCCGTGTCCGCTATACATGTCGAACTTTGGCAACTTGAATCCCACGGGAAGCTGCACCTCAGGGAACAAACACAGGTCTTTGTAGGCTACACTTACTTGCCCTCCCAGTCCTTGCATATTGCGGAAAGCATTCTCAAGACTTTTCACTTTCCGAGCCATCTCTTCTTGCCCGGCACTTGCTTCCATCATCGGAGCATGAGACTCGTGTTGTCCGAAAGTCGGCTCCGGAGGGTAGTAGTGAGGATCCTGGATATGGAACATCGGTTCACTAGAGGATTTGTGGATAACAGAGGGCGGAGGTGCCACATACACAGGAGCGACTTGTGGTATCTGAGGTGGTGCTTGCTTGGCTGGAGGTGGTGGTATCTGGGAGGTGGAAGCATAGTAGTGAGGGTAGTCGGGGTAGGTGGAGGACGAGTTCATTGTTGGTGGCTCGGGGTTAGGATTGGGTGGAGGGACATATGCAGGGTTGGCAGGGTAGGCTGGTAGTGGTTGACCTCTTGACCAAGCCTGGTACATTTCAGCCATCTGTTGTCTTAACTTGTACATTTCTTCTTTCATCCCCGCCACATCCACGATCTCTTCTTCGTGAGCAGGGTCTACAATGGTTGCCTCGATCTCCTGGGATACAGCCTTTGTCATCTTTTTGGATCTGGTGTTGTATGAGTGGGTAGCCAGAATGCCAGTTGCCTAGAAAATCTGGACTCACAAACATCAACACTCGTTAGTTGTTAGCGCATGAATAAGATGCAACGACTTTAAAAACAAACACATTTGCTCGAGTCGTTACGCATCATCCCGGCCACTGCTCACTTGGATCAATCATCTTTTTCCTTTTCCGCTCTTTTGTTTTCTTTCTTTCTTTTCTTCTTTTTCTTTCTTTTCTCTATTGCTTTTTCTCTTTTCTTGCTCTTTTTTTTTTTTCCTTTTCCTTTTTTTTTTCTTTTCTTGCTTTTTCTTTTCCCTCTTTTTCCTTGTCGTCTTCATAATTACGTTCCTATTTATTTGCCTAGCGGATTCAAAGGAAATGACATAAAGCAAAAGGATTGGTAACAACACTTGTTTTCTCATTGATAATTCAAAACATTGATTACAAGTGATGTTTTAAAAAGAAAAATAAAAGATGATGCATGACCTAAGAGTACATTAATGCACCTAGTGCCCGCGAGGCATCGTTCGGCCTTGCCGCGGGCCTATATGCTAATCCCCTTTGAAGCCTATCCAGGTCGGCCATGACTTGTTGTACAAAAAACTTCACTGCAGATACAAAAGTCCTCCGAGACATATCTTCACAAAGCTGAGTCTTCCGGGTGATGTATTGGGCGATGCGAACAATCTTTTCTCTGAGATGACCCCTTTTTCTTGCAATAGCCGGCTTATTTGTTGAGTGCGAGCATCCAAGGTGTGTTGGTTGTCCTTTTGCACTTGTTGCAGCTCCAATTCTAATCTAGCCATAGTCGTGTAGCAGTTCTCTCTTTCTTCTTCAAGATCTTTGATAATCTTGTTACTCTTGACTGTGGCCGAGATTATTTTCTTTCTAAGCTGAGCTATTTCAACATCATGCTTGCCTTGTAGCTGCCGGACCAACTTGGCTCTTTCCTCGGCGTCTTTGTCCATTTGCTTCCGAGCCTTGACTAACTCTTTTTCAGCTACGTCCAAATCAAAGCTATAGTCATTTACTTTTCGCCGGAGAATCTCAATTAACTTTTCATCTCGGGCTGAACGAACTGGGGTCTCGGATGCAATTTTAATTTGAGCTATTTGAGCCTTCAACACATCATTTTCTTTCTTCAGCGGTTTCTTTTCTACTTCATCGGATGCTGCTTGCAAGCCACTTTCGAAATGAAGATTTCTCAGTTTATCTTCCAACAGACTGATTTTGGCCTTGTATTCTTTTTCCTTGGCCGCCCATTTCAGATTTTCCTCGGATTGCTCTATCAGGTCTTGCAAGTGAGGTCTCTTTGAAAGACGTTCGTGTTCAACCCCTCGTCGGTACCATGTGGAGTATCCAGGTGATATCTCCCCTTTTGCCCTATTCGGCACACAAGTATCAATCTTCAAATTTTGGCACTCATTCCAGATTTGCCGGAGTTTTGCTTCCGGGAATTGCCCGTCCGGACCAATCTCCACAGCTTGCACACCGAGATCCCCATCTCTCGGAATAATCTGACACCGACCCAACTGTCGCAGGGCTCTGTATGGTGCATAAGGTTGTATACTCTTCAAACCCATGATCAAAAATGGCGATCCCTCTGTTGGCATGTATATCACCTCGTCAAGAGGTAACCAGTCATACGTCCAATCAATTTGACCGTCAATTAGTGATCGAAGATACACAATCCAACCTTGGACTCCTTCCGGCAATTTTACTTCCTTTGTCCTCGTATTGAACTCTTCCAAACATGTCCGTTCGGTCGAACCATAGCTTGAGTACGAAGGATGGTGGCATAGATGCTCGATTAGCCAGATTTGCAAGATCAAGTTACACCCTTCGAAGAAGCTAGCCCCTGCTTTGCACGCAGTCAGAGCACGGTAGATGTCCGCCACAATCATTGGGGCCAGAGTACAGTTATCTTGTACTATCAGTGTGGTAGCTACTCCGGCAACTTTTATATTGATATGTCCATCTTTCCTCGGGAATACAACAACTCCAAGAAATGCTACCAAAAATGCGAACCTCCGGTGTTCCTCCCATTTCGCTCGGTTGGACTTACAGCATAATTTGTTGGTAAGATCATTGAAACCCCCAACGTGTCCAAACCTATTGTAGATGAAGCTTAAAGAACAAAAACCGTCGGCCAAATCTTCATTATGAACATTCCGGGCAATTTTCAAAGAGTCGAGGAAGCGATGTACTGTCACCGTCCTCGGAGATACCGGATATTTTCCTTTCAGCGGGACCTCCGTCTTCCCAATGTAGAAGGCAATCTCCTCCAAAGTTGGGGTAAGTTCAAAATCTGGGAAATGAAATACGTTGTGTGCCGAATCCCAAAACGTGACCAACGCTCTAACCACATCACCTCGAGGAACCATGTCTAGTAAACCCGTAAGGCCTTTCAAGTACTTTTTGACCCAGTCTTGACCATCGGATCCCATGTCCTGCCACCATAATCTCAGCTCCAAGGGGATTTTATTTAGGGAAAATTGTTCATTCATCATCGTGCTCGTCCTGCACATTTATTAAGGTGATTTTATTTAGAAGAAAAAAAAATCTTTTTTAATGCAGGTTTTCAATTTTTGAAGGAAAGAAAATAAAATAGCTTTCGAAGTGGCCATTTTTGCAAAACAGCCTTCCGTCGTCCTTTCGGAACATTCGGCAATTTCCAAAAATAGCAATCACCTCGATTATTTGAAAATAAAATCTTTTTTTTTTGGTTTTTTTTTTCTAAAAGTGTGGTTGGACCCGTTTAAGGGTTGCCTACGTATCCCACCTAATGGCGAGAATCAAACCTGCGTAGTTCGGTCAGATTATTTGACCAATTATTTCAAAAAATGTTCCACCTATTTTTCAAATTTTCAAATTTTCCATGTACCTATTTTCTATAAATCATTATTTTCCTCTCTCTTTTTTTTCTTTTTTCAACATTTTTTATCCTTGGGATTTCCGCCGGTCCGCATAACGATCAAGGACAATAAAATGCAACACATAGCATGCTCGGTCTTTTCAATACTCGGGTCACCTGTCCTAGACGGACCCAACCCCTGTGTTGAGTCCCCTAAGTCAAGTATGATGCAAATAATCGTCCTAGACCTATGTTCAAAATCTTATGGTTTCATGGATTGCTAGACCGTGTACCCGAGCGGACAACTCGAATCGAGGAGGGGCTACGTACCGGTGACCCGCGGAGTCAATCGGCTTTGTAACTTATCCGGCCTCTGTTTTCTTAATTTAAGGTGACTTTAACAGAAAGGGGAGTCTCAACCAGTAAGCACATCCCCGGGGGAGAAGAGAGAAGGGTTTTCGGCACAGTTTTATATACATTTCACATAATATCAAAGCGATAAAGCACATAGCATGTTGTTCAAATCACATAATGAAGTCAAATAAAAACGCGAACGGTAGTTCTAAGGAGCTCGAGTTCTTAAACCCTGAAACCGGAGTTCAGGGTTGGATCCCCAGCAGAGTCGCCAGAGCTGTCACACCTCCCTATTTACTACCCCACATACTTAAAAGCGTATAAATACACTTGTAGGGTATACCCCGATGCTCAATTACCCGAAACGGATAAAATAACGTAAGGGAAGGAGTTTTTCCAATTAAAGGACAATCGGTTCGGTATTTTATTAGAGATTAATCAGAGTCGCCACTTGGGAATGACAATGGTGTCCCAAGTCACCGGTTAATCCCGAATCCGAGGAATTTTGACTCTTAAAATGTCTACGAAGCAGAGGTCCGGATAAGGAACTCTGTTAACCCGGGAGAAGGTGTTAGGCACTCCCGAATTCCGTGGTTTTAGCACGGTCGCTCCACTGTCGTTCTTGACCTTTGTTTGACTCAATTATAGGTTTTAACAACATAGTGTGCTTTTACGTTAAGTATCATTTTTAGGAATTTGCGGTATCGCGAAAACACGCCTCGAGTCATACCGCAACCAGTACGCCTATGACTTTTAGTGTATTTCAGCTTTACCGAGATTTGGATTTGAGTCGCACCAAGTGCACACTCGTTCATAGGAAGGTATATTAAAATCGTGCCTTAAAATAGTCTATATCGGCTTTTAACATTGGGAGAGGCTATGGAATTCACTATTAGCCTCTCCGATTCTATTATGTTATCTTATTACTAAATGGGGGCCCCGGTGTTATTCGGGCGAGGCTCATCCCAATTTAATTTATTAAAGTCCAATCCTGTTTTAGTCGACTACATTTTTCGCTACATTGTTTTTTCCTTATTCGAGTTGCTAACACTATAATAATCCAGGCCCGTCGAGTTCTTATTATTTTTGGGCCTGGTCTTCTCCTCAATTAAATATTCATCCGAACTGCCCAGGTACTCAAAACCCAGTCTATTTTTGACATCCTGCTCGCTGGCTTCGTTAGTTTCATATAACAATTCAGGCCCATAACGTAAACTGGGCCTAAATCAAATGACAATGGTAAGGATTGAAATAACAGATCAGAGACACAATATTTGAAGCAGAAAGCAATTTTTTATTTATTCAGTAAAGGAACCAATACATCAATTCACGATCATCAACTATAAATCAAATGTTTACCGCCATAAACTAAAACTAACAGACCGTTCTTTCTTGCTACACTAGCTTCTAAGGTAAATAATTAATCTAAGAGGGCGATTTGATTACATAAGAAAACTTAAAAAAATGATTAAACTAATTAACTATAAATATGAACTAACTGATTAACTACGCATGTATAATTACAGTACCAATTTCAATTGCAACTTATACTTAATATTATATCCCCAGTTCTTCCTAATCCAATTGCTTCAATATCTAATTATCTATCCTTTTAAAACTTAATCAGATTTGAGCCTATGTTTACAAATAAACTAAACACCAGTTTAAACAATCATTGAAGAAATTTGAATTATTCTTAATCTAGCGGCTCAAGGACTTGTCATGATTGAACTATTGATAAATGATTTAAACTTAGCTCATCGGCAAACTATTAACTTAGATATTCATGAATCACTATCCGTTTTAACATCCTTATTCCATTTTTGAGGCATTAACTAAGTGACAGTGGTTTACGAAATTCTTTGTGAAGCCAGAGTTATTGATGATCTCCTATATGAGCTTCTGTTATCGTAGACCTATGTGATAGTTACTTAACTTCATTTTAAGGATTTTACCTAATTAACTAGGTGGTGAACTATCTATATTATACTACTACTATACTACTACTACTACACTAATTATTACAGCCTTTGTATCTTTGTTTTTCAGCTACCATATATATACTACAGCAAATGAACTATAAATCTTAAACTAACAATCATTAATTACAATAAAACTACAGAAAACAGTATCAATATAATGAACTGGATCTTCATTTCATTTCAATCAACTTGCCACTACAGCTTCAAACGAAAAAAGAGGTGTACCTGAATTACAAAGAAAACCCAATGAGTCTAAGGGGATCAAGTAAGTGAAGCAGCAATGGACTCAAGCAAAGCAATGCAACAGTGATGATTGAAAATCAGCCAAGTAGAAGACCACAACAACAGCAAAATGAAATCCCAAGCAAACAACAAAGCAATCCGAGAGAGGAAACCCAGGAATTCTACTATTCTATTGCTATTTCTAATTCTGAAACTTTTTTCTTCAAAAGCCAGCTTCAAGTGAATTCAGATTACTCCCAATTCGAACGCAGATGTATTTCAGATTACTTCAAAAATGGAACCCCCTTTTCAGCCCCTTTTTAAGAGGTATATATAGTTATTTTTAGGGCTGAAGACTTGGGGAGGAAGTATGGGATTAATCCCACTTCTCCCCCTCCTAAAATTATCAAACTTACACTTTAACCCCAATTTAAGTTATCAAAACCCTTCCAGCATGTGCTGGAAGGTTCTAAAGATTCCCTTTTATGGGTTTTTACCAATGTGACCCTAGGGGTTTGAGATTTTTACAGATTTCCTATTTTTAGGAGACCATTATACCCTTAAATCTCTGCAAAATTGCAGAAATCAGGGGCATGAATGACTCCACTACCCTCTTAAGTTCTAACTATTTACTAGAATACTATTTCAAGTTTCAATTGTGCCCCTAAGGGCACTGCTTATTTACACAGCTTACCTAGGTTAAATCTCAGCATCTTTTGCACCTATTTAACTAATAGCCAGCCCTGGCATTAGTATTTAAGGGCTGGCCAGATTTATTTTTAAGAAACTATTTCAATTTTAGCCACTTTTAATTAATTCCAGTTAATTAAAACTAAGTTATTACAATTTTAAGCCAATTGCAGGACTAGCCCGTTTTATTACTGAGATTAACTATTTAAGAACTAGCCAGTCTCAAGCTGAGACTTAGCTTGGGCTATCAAAGCCATATACTGAACAGCTGGGCTCAAAACCTTTACAGATTTGGCCACTTTGCTGTTCAGGGCTCTGAAAAGAGCCTGGGCTAGTCTGCATTTGCAGACATAGCCATTTTGCACAACCAGCCACTTTTAAAGTGGTCTGTGTGTTAGGGCCTTATAGAATAGGTCAACCCTTTGCAAGGTTAACCATTCTTAGGCCAATTATTTAACTAACAGCCTATTTTTGTTCATTTTCAGTTTATATCTGTTTAAAAACTAGCCAATTTCATGGAACCTAATGCTAGCAGCTATAACCAATCCACCTAAGGCTTAATGAATATTGATCAAACACTCATGCTAACAAGAACTACTAAAACTCAATCATTTTCAACATGTTTTACACACAGAGGAACATAAAAGATCAAACAAGATGTATTAATCAACCAAAATTCATAAAGGGCAAAGTTGATATGGTTGAATCTTAGTTAATTAATTCACATTATTCAACTTCATGTGACAAAGTATGAACCCATGTCAATTTAGACCTAGTTACTACCAACTCAAGTCAAATGACATTTGAAAATATCCAGAAGCTTTAAGGTTTATGGCATGATTATACACAGAAGCAAAAGGTTCTTATAAACAAACAGTATGAAAGATCTAACATGGTTCACAGGATGAAAAAGGAAAAGAGAATCAAGGTGACCTTCATTTTATCAGAAACAAAACATGGTTTAGAAGTAAGAAGGAACACTATCAACAGTAAAACTTTTGAAATGAATCAGAAGCCAACAATCGAAA
This sequence comes from Nicotiana noctiflora, assembly GCA_032618575.1. Taxonomy (NCBI): domain Eukaryota; kingdom Viridiplantae; phylum Streptophyta; class Magnoliopsida; order Solanales; family Solanaceae; genus Nicotiana; species Nicotiana noctiflora. The sequence continues at coordinate 18,450 of JASVEL010000386.1, read as the reverse complement.
GTGACACAGAAAATATGAATTCCTCAATCTTAGAGCAGAGAACCATGTGATCAATACAAGACATATAATAGCCAAAAATCCCATTACTAACAGGCTCAAGAATAACAGGTTACAAAACCCTATGACTAAACATTAGATATACAGGTAAAAGATGTGAAACAAATGAAGAAACAACTGGTAAGAACTTTTATGACTAATCATGCGAAGAAACAGGAGAGAGTAACATAAAAAGAGGAGAGCAAATGATAAGCAGAGAGATAAAAAATCCTAACATAACATGCTCTTAGAAGATAAACAGATTCGAAGAAATAGATATAGTCGCGCAGAAACAGACAAGAGTAGGACATGATGTGGAACAGAAGAAGATGAACAAAAAGAAACAGAAGGTGAACAAGAATAGCGAAAACAAAGTCAGAGAAGGCAAGCATGAACAAATGAAAGCAAGCAAACATAGAACCCTAAAATCAACATGCGAGAACAGATAAGATGTGTAGAAGAGATATCAAAGGGCCGACTCAGAACTACAGAACCATGAGAACATAACCAAACAGAATCAAATCATGGACGAAAGTGTTAAACAAAACAAAAGAGAAGCGAGTACCAGAATCCTATGACTAACATGTGAAGCAGAAACAAAAACAGACATTCATAGGCATGCAAAAACAGAAATCAAACAAAAAATACGCAAAATAAAGCATAAAAGAAAACAGATAGGGGTCGGGGGACTTAGCTAGCAGGGCCTGTCCCCTGAGCTTCCTATCCTTCTCTTCTCCTTATTCTTATCAGACTCCCTTCAGACTCCTTTCCCATGTTTCTTTTCTTTATTCCCTTTTTTTTATTTTTCTTTTTCTCTTCTGTTTTTCCTTTTAGGCTTAAAGACGGAACCTTTTGAGGTTTGAGTTGCAGAGGGGTGTTTGGGAGAGCAAAAGGGTGGATCTTGGGGTGGTTTTGATTTTGGGGTCACCGGAGTTAGGTTTCCGGTGACATTATTTGGAATATTCGACGAGTTCCAGAGATGTTCGAAGGGAACCAGTGGGGTAGGGTGATAGATCAGGTGGAGAGGGTTCTTTTGGCATTGGTTTTATGTGATTTCTCATTGTTTGGTGGTTCACCGACGAAGGTTCCGGTGACCGGGACTTTGAAGAACAGGGGTTTGTCTTAGGGTTTTCTAGGGTTTGATTGGAGAAGAAGGTGGAGATGATAGAAAATAAGAGAGGAAGGGTAAAAGGGGGCCGGCGACCACCGTGGAGGGTGGTGGCCGCCATTGGCCGGCTAGGGTTTTCTGTGATGAAGATGATGAAGGAGAGGAGACAATATCAGGGCGGCTAGGGTTATGAAGTGGGTAAAAATGAACGGCTGCTTCAGACCAAAGCCTTATATAGGCTAAATGTCCGAGATAATCTGAGCCGTCCAATTGATGGAGATCAACGGCTCACACGCACGTTACTAAAACGGCGTCGTTTGATTGCTTATGAGACCAAGGTCTTTAGTCGTTGGATCAATCTTAAACGGACGGCTGAGATCAAATCTCAGCATTAATCAATCCCCTTATTAATTCAACTATTATTCTCAGCCGTTGATTTGAAGAAGCGAACGGCTGAGATCACCTATGCTTAAAACATTGGACCGGGTCCGTTGGGCTTAAGTGCTTGGGCCTCCAAATTCAATTCAAATTGGCCCAAGCTTAATACACTACCAATTTTTGTATTTTCTGATATTAATCTATTTTTATGTATTTTCTTTTATATATTTTTTTCTTTTCTTTTATGAAAAATTATAAAACCTAATTTCCTACTTACTCTAATTTTCTAGTATTTTTTGCAATTTTTCTGCTATTTTTCTTTATTTTCTCCTATTTAAGCTATTTTTTAATTTTCCTTAAAACCTAACCAATTATACTAACAACTAATTTCCTAGCCTATTTTTTTTTTTGATTTTCTTCTAATTTCTACTTATTCAAACTCAAAAGTATAGCTAATTCCCAACAAATCAAGTAATTGCACTCAAAAATATTTTATTTTAATTTTTGGAATTAAATACTTAGTGCAAAAATCATGTGCTCACAACGCTCGTCCTCGAGCGGGTCAAGAAACATACCTGAAGTCTCAAACAAGTGAGGATATCTGCTCCGCATCTCCCGCTCGATCTCCCAAGTGGCCTCCTCCACGGGTCGACCTCTCCATCGAACCTTAACTGATGCAATCTCCTTAGAACTCAATTTTCTCACCTGCCGTCCCAAGAATAGCCACTGGCTCTACATCATAAGATAGATCACCATCAAGCTGAATGGTACTGAAGTCTAATACATGAGACGGATCCCCGATGTACTTCCCGAGCATAGACACATGGAATACTGGATGAACGTTGGATAAGCTGGGTGGCAAGGACAACTCATATGCCACCTCTCCAACCCTCCCGAGTATCTCAAAAGGACCAATGTACCTGGGACTCAGCTTCCCTTTCTTCCCAAACCTCATGACACCCTTCATAGGTGAAATCTTCAACAATACTCTGTCACCAACCATGAAAGACAACTCTCGAACTCTACGGTCAACATAACTCTTCTGACGAGACTGTGTTGTACGAAGCCTCTCCTGGATCAACTTTGCTCTATCTAGAGCATCCTGGACTAACTCAGTCCCTATCAATCTATCCTCACCAGGCTCAAACCATCCCACGGGGGATCTACACCGTCTGCCATACAATGCCTCGTACGGGGCCATCTGAATACTCGACTGATAACTGTTGTTGTAGGCAAACTCAGCAAGTGGTAAGAACTCATCCTACGAACCACCAAAGTCAATCACACATGCTCGCAACATATTCTCCAGGATCTGAATGGTGCGCTCAGATTGCCCGTATGTCTGGGGGTGAAATGTGGTGCTCAACTCAACCCGCGTACCCATCTCTCGCTGAAATGCTCTCCAAAACTGAGAAGTGAACTGAGTACCCCTGTCGGATATGATAGACACTGGGACTCCATGCAACCGGACAATCTCCCGAATAAAGATCGCTGCCAACCGCTCCGATGAGTAGGTAGTACTAACTGGAATGAAGTGAGCTGACTTGGTCAGCCTATCCACAATCACCCAAACAGAATCAAACTTCCTCGCTGTCCGAGGGAGTCAAGTAACAAAGTCCATAGTGATCCTCTCCCACTTCCACTCAGGAATATCAATGCGCTGAAATACGCCATCGGGCCTCTGATGCTCGTACTTAACATGCTGACAGTTGAGGCACCGTGCTACATGTCTGACAATGTCCATCTTCATCTTTCTCCACCAATAGTGCTGTTTCAAGTCTTGATACATCTTCGCCGCTCCTGGATGGATAGAATACCGCGAGCTATGGGCCTCCTCCAGAATCAACTCACGAAGGCCATCAACATTCGGCACACATATCCGGCCCTGCATCCTCAATATGCCGTCACTATCAATGGTGACATCTCTAGTATCATCATGCTGAACTCTGTCCCTAAGGGCAGCCAAATGTGGGTCATCATATTGGCGCTCACGAATACGATCATATAGGGATGACCGAGATACAACACAAGCCAATACCCTGCTGGGCTCCGAAATATCTAACCTCACTAGCCGACTGGCTAGCACCTGAACATCATAAGCCAATGGTCTCTCCTCAGCTGGAATATATGCCAAGCTCCCCATATTGACCCCCTTCCGGCTCAAAGCATCGGCCACCACATTGGCCTTCCCCAGATGATATAAAATAGTAATGTCATAATCTTTAAGCAACTCAAGCCACCTCCGCTGTCTCAAATTAAGATCTTTCTATTTGAACAAGTGTTGGAGACTACGATGGTCGGTATGCACCTCTCAAGACATGCCGTACAAATAGTGCCTCCAAATTTTCAAGGCATGAACAATGGCAGCTAGCTCCAAATCATGAACAGGATAGTTCTTCTCATGTGGCTTCAACTGCCGAGAAGCATAAGCAATCACCTTACCTTCCTGCATCAACACACAACCTATCCCCACTCTCGAGGCATCACAATAAACGGTATATGAACCTGAAGCTGATGGCAATACTAACACCGGAGCTGTGGTCAAAGCTGTCTTGAGCTTCTGAAAGCTCTCCTCGCACTCATCCGACCACACGAATGGTGCACCCTTATGAGTCAACCTAGTCAAAGAAGAAGCAATGGATGAAAATCCCTGAACAAACCGGCGATAATATCCCGCCAAGCCAAGAAAACTCCTAATCTCTGTAGCTGAGGACTGTCTAGGCCAACTCTGCACCACCTCTATCTTCTTCGGATCAACTTGAATACCATCACGAGACACCACATGTCCCAAAAATGCTACTGACTCGAGCCAAAACTCGCACTTGGACAATTTAGCATATATCTTCTCCTCCCTCAATCTCTGCAACACAATACTCAAATGTTGAGCATGCTCCTCCTGACTACAGGAGTAGACTAGAATGTCATCAATGAACACAATCACAAATGAATCCAAATAGGGCCTGAACACACTGTTCATCATATGCATAAATGTTGCTTGGGCGTTGGTCAGCCCAAAAGATATCACAATGAACTCATAGTGACCATATCGGGTCCTGAATGCAGTCTTCATAATATCCGAGTCCCTGATCTTCAGCTGATGATAGTCTGAATGAAGATCAATCTTAGAAAACACCCTCGCACCCTGTAACTGATCAAACAAATCATCTATGCGCGGTAGAGGGTACTTGTTCTTCACTGTTACTTTGTTCAATTGCCTATAATCGATACACATTCGCATGGAACCATATTTCTTTTTAACAAATACTACCGGCGCACCCCACAGGGACACGCTAGGACAGATGAAACCCTTATCCAGAAGCTCCTCTTTCAGTTCTTTCAACTCAGCTGGTGCCATCCGATAAGGAGGAATGGATATGGGCTGAGTGCCCGACACCAAGTCAATGCCAAAATCAATATCCCTGTCCGGCGGCATGCCCGGTAGGTCTGAGGGGAATACATCTGGGAAGTCCCTCACAACAGGTACAGAATCAATGCTAGGAGACTCAGCTCCCACATCTCTCAATAAAGCTAAGTACGATAAACACCCTTTTTCAACCATCTTCTGAGCTTTTAAGAACGAAATAACACGGTAGGGACGAAATCGGTCGAACCCCACCACTCGATCTGAGAAATACCAGGAATGGCCAACATAACTGTCTTAGCATGACAGTCCAATATAGCATGGTACAGAGACAACCAGTCCATACCCAATATAACATCAAAGTCCACCATCCCCAACAATAATAGATCTACCTGGGTCTCCAGACCTCAATAGAAATAACACAGGATCTATAGACATGATCCACAACAATCGTAGCACCCATAGGGGTGGATACATGAATAGGTAAATCAAGACTACCACGAGTCGCACCCAAGTGATGTGCAAAATAAGAGGACACGTAAGAATATGTAGACCATGGATGAAATAGAACAGAGGCATCTCTGTGACAGATAGAAATGATACCTGTAATCACTACATCGGAGGCAACTTCAGGTTGACTTTCCATATTCAAGTTTCCTTCTAAAAGGCTATACGCCTCATTTTCAATCCAATTCACTCCTAAGTCACCCGATAGACTCTAACACTGATATAAAAGCATAAAACATATGATTTCAACATAACGGTGTGGTAATTCCCGTGACGACGGGCCGGGTCGTCACACAATTTTTCTTCAAGTTTCTTAAACAAGGAAAGTTAATGAAAAAAATTCCTACACTTTCACAACTTGTTTTTTTAAAAAAAAAAAAATCGAAAATACACTTGGTTCACTTTCATTAAATGACCGTATTGGTAAAATTCCCTTTAATTTTCGGAGTAGTAAATATTTGGTAAATTTCTTGTACACTAGAAAAGTTAATAACTTTTTTTCCTAAACTATTAGTACTTCGTTCAACTCTCAATAAAAGACATTATTTGTTAAATTATCTAAACTAGGAAATTTTATACTATTAGATTCTTTACGAGCAAATTATTCCTTTTATGTGTCAAATTGTATACCAAAATACTTCTATAAAAGAAGATATAATGCCACCTTAATTTAACCGCTAAACTTCGCCCTATTCCAATATCGCGATTGCAGGTTTTGTTTCTTTTACTAATATCAACATCTTTTCCTACTTCATATTTTACAAGCACATTTACATGCATCAATTGTTAAATATTGCATCGAGAAGTTATATTTAGTGTTGCATGAAGATAGTTTTACTATATAATTTTTTATTTCGTATTTTAGACGTGGCTAATTTTACCTCCCATGTAATTTATAAATTTATCACCGGTTATTGAACAATTGAAATTCATCGCAGAAATTGGTTAGACATTCGATCTAAGTTTTATTACTCAATTGTTAGTAATTTTTTGTTGTTGTATAATTAATAATACCTATTCTTATGCCAGCTCAAGTTGCGTGTTTAAAAAAAATTTAGACTATCTCATTTAATTTTGTGTAATATTAATATTACATGGTTTATAATTGTGTTATTTGTAATTGCCATGCTTGATTCACTCAGGTTTCAGCAATTACATCTGTTTAGGTAAACAAAATTCCTTATATCATTACAAAAATTAATTGTTAATTTTGTCACTTTAATAACTTATTAAACTCTTATGTATGCTTTATTTTAGGTACACCTGCAATGGCCAGTGAAAAAGAATTGTCAGACCAATGAGTCCCAATTAATAGTGTAAGAGTATCTGATTCATGTTGGGTAATACGAGTCTTAGTATTTGGGAGTTGAATAGTAAAAGAGTTCAACAATAAGACAAATCAAGGCACCCGAAAAAATTGTGACATTAGTTGATGAAGAGGTAAATATTATTTTATATCAATAATTTATTTCAGTCTTTTAATATTGGTTTTAACCATCAGATTAAACTTATTGTGGAATATTTTACATGAACAAAAATTCACACTACACTTTTCAATGGTTATATTGAGAAGTGGAAAGAATATTTACACAAACCAAGATTTGTTACATCATAAACTGAGATATTAATAGTGCTAATCCTAATTTTCAATCAGTGCACAAGGAATTTTAGATTGGATTTAAGAAGAATACTTTTGTTGAAGAAAGCAATCATTTCGACCATTGATTTTTCAAATAATTCTCTTTCATTCGAAATTGTTTCGCTGAATGCGTTGATAATAACGTTATATTAAAGGTGCCTTCCTCTTACCAGTAACAACTAAAGCAACATTCTTCCTGGCACACATCAACATTCTTCAACAGGTGACAGAGGGTAAGCAACGGCCTGGCTAATGGGCCCAGCAACATCACTACATCCACACGTTAATTTAACACTCGATGTAGTGTCTACACGTTGAATACAACTATTTCTTTAATGTAATTACTTTTTTGCATCGTCAATTACTATTAAACATAATTCATTTTTATTCAATTTTCATATACACTGTTTTGGCAGTTTATCGTTTAAATGTTTGTTGCACCATCATATTATATTTATACTTAATTCTTTTTTATTCTACCTATTAAAAAGCGCTCTTTTGTGCATAAACGCATAATACATGTGCAACGTACGTACAATAATTCTAGTATTATATTAAAAGCATAAAGGTTTTTAGTGAAATATTGTTCGTCTTTTTTACCCTTTAAAAATAAAGTTTACACTAGACATAATAGTCATTTAATAATGTTTTCCAAATATTTAGGATATTTAAAATAAAAAACAACTAAAATTTTAATTATCAAAATTTTCCATATTTGAAATATATAGGAAATCCTAAAATTATGTAATATTTGGAAAATAATTAAAGAACCTTTATGGCACACTTGATGTAGGCGTTTATTTGAGCTCCTACCATATAATTAAATATAATTAGCATAAAAATACTAAAACTTTAAAATTATAAAATTTAAAGGTAAAATAAAACATTAAAATAAATATTAAGAGTTCAAATTATTATTTTTAGTAACTTATATTTTTAAAAAATTAATTTTATAATGAAAGCATATTATTCTTATAAAGACTTAGCTTTGCGCGTATCATAAGACTATACTTTAAAAAGTACGAATGATACAAAGCTCGCATCAGCCTTATTATTTTTACTTTGGAATTGGAATTTTACAAGCTTGGACTTCTTTTGATTTCTTATGCATTACTGTTACGATATACTTTCTATGTGAAAATATTTCTCCCTATTTTTCATTTGAGGTGATGGTGTTTTTCTATGTTTTTATTATTAATATATGTTCTTCGTCTTGAAGTCAGTGTTTCATTTGCGTTAAGCTTCTTCCAGATTGATTTTCTAGGCTAAAATGGCAAGAATTTGCCCCCTCTCAACTAAGCGTTAATGAATAATATGGGTCCATCAAATTGCTTTTACAAGTATATTTAATTGGGAGGTCACGGATTCGAGCCGTGGAACCAGCAGCAACAATAACCCAGTACAATGCCCACTTAGTGGGTCTGAGAAGGGTAGTGTGTACGCAGACCTACACCTACCCTGCGGTAGAGATGCTATTTTCAAATAGACCCCACGCATCCTTCCCTCCAAGAACTTCCCACATTGCTTTTGAGGTGACTCGAACTCACAACCTCTTGATTGGAAGTGGTGTTGCTTACCATCACAGCCGTGGAAATAAATTCTTGCAGAAATGCAAGGTAAGGCTGCATATGATAGGCCCTTATGGTTCGGCCCTTACCCGGACCTCGTATATAGCGGGAGCTTAATATACCGAACTTTTTTTTTTTAATTTAATTGGAAGGTTCCTTCCATACCATCATATTTAACTTTGGTTTGTATTTATGTATAGTGAAGCGTGGTAATAGCATAAAGAGAAGCTTAGCTAACATAAGTGGTGACCATATGCGATATAGCCGTTCAAAGTCTCTTCGTCTTGTATATTCTGTAAATTGCTTACGTTTTCTATGTGTTATTTCGAGCTTAACTTTTTCTCATGCTCATATCTCAAGGATGTACTTGAGGTTTCTTAGGATAGTTCGACTTTGTCTTTTGCTGACTCATGTTTAAATTAAACCGAAGAATCGTAACAAACCGAAAAATCAAACCAAATCGATTAAAAAATCCGATTAGAGATAATTTAGTATTGAGTAAAAAAATTTGAACCAAACCGTCATATAAATATATAAATTTTATTTATATTTTTAAGACTTTATAGTGAATTTTCTTTAGAAAATGTTGAAATATTTGGATTGTTGTGCTCGTGTCAACCAAACCCTCAAGTGCGGTAAATTCGCCCTGGGGACATTGGGTTTGTTGGCATTATAGGCAGCTTTGCTGGCGAAACGGTTAATAGTAATTTCGACCATCTCACTTGGTGATGGAAGTTCACCCAAGTTGCGGTGCCACAATCTTCTAATCTACTCATGTATCAACCTTAAAAGCGTAAATTAACAAAAAAATTATTGTTAGACGACTAAGAAAATAACTATCATGTGTTACTAAAAAATTTCTCCCATTAGAATATATTAATAGATTATATATTTGTCAATTTTTTCCATATTTACTGAACATATATTCACTTATCAAATGTTTTATCTATAATTTTAACAAAGTAAGATTGAAATAATATTCATGTAACAAAAAACTCCGAAAACAACAAAATTGAACCAATCCAAACCGATATAGTTGGTTTGGTTCGATTTTGATTAAAATCGAACTAACCCGCCCGATGTACACTCTTATTTATGAGTATAACAATGCTTGCTTTTAACAAATCTGGCAATATTTGGTAACTTTTTGGTGTTTACAGAACATTTTTTCTTTGCTGTAGTTGGAAAAATGTTAAATGTTTGTAGAATGGACAAAGAAAAATTGTCATTTGAGAGTATCATATGGATCAACTCTGCCATTTCATGTGTGAAAAAGAGAGGAGAAAACAGTAAATCACCTACTTATTCACTGTGAGATGGCTAAGAGATGTATAACATGGTTGCATCATTTGGAATGACACTACTAAAGTGGGTTTCTCTATTTTCAAGGAAGTAATGTTATTATCCAATTACCTTCTCCTCTTTAATTTGGCATTTGGAAGTTCTTATATCTGGAGCGTCCCTTAACAGCTAGATAGTAACAGTCTTTCAATTCGGTTACTCAAAGGGGGTGTTCGTATTTAGATATTTCGATTTTGTATTTTTGGTATTCAATTTTTTAAAATGTTATATTAATATTATGCATAATTAAATTCGGTATGGTTTAATTTTTCTTCTTTCGATTTCGATTTAGATTTATTCGATTCAGTAATTTCGATTTAAATACTAACTAGTGTTTAGCATTGTAGGCTATAATATACTTAATTAAAGTACTCAAAAGTACAAAACTCAAAATCTTTGTGGATAAAATTTATCCAAAACCAGAAAATATCAACCCAGAGGGAGAAAACTATACATAAATGAATAAATTTAATCGTTAAAAATGTCTTGTTAGTTTCTTAGAATTAACTGATGAACTTAGAGACTAAATGGAAGTAAAATTTTAGATTGTTTATATTCATGTTATAATTATTAATATGTGTATGTTATGATATAATACATATTTCAGTACAATATCGGTATTTTGATATTTTTTTAAAAATATCAAATACCGTACCTAATACTAATTTTTTTAAACTTAAATCAGATACTATACCGAATATTATAATAACAAATACCAAAATACCAAATTTTTTAATTTCAGTATGATAATTCGATAATTATTGCAAAACCTTGCTCAAAGGGAGAGTAAATTTAAGAGCGTAGTTTTTATGGCGAAGGAGTATTCTTCGTTATTTTTCATTTATTTTATGGGTTCTTTGCAGCTAAACTTTACTACTTTAATTTATACAGGTATTTGACAAAATGTGTGTGTTAGAGGAATAAAAAATAAGGGCTTCAAATTGCAATCACAATTACAAAGAGGGTAAATGGTAACGGAAGCAGCAGCAACAGCTAAGCATCCATTAAAGGGGGGGGGGGGGGGGGACACAAATAACAATTTTTAAGCTGTTATTTAGGGTTTACCCAAAATTTGTTTTATTTTTAAAATTAAATTAAAAATCGTAATTTCAGAATTTGTGTCCTTAAAATTTGAATTGAAAAATTAAACATATGATACATCGACTAATTTCTAAATAGCAGCTCTCTAGAATGACTATCATTTCTTCCATTTAAGTGTCAATTATAAAGTGGGCCCAAAATATAGGTTGCTAAGCTTACTAAAAAGAAGGAAAATACCATTTATGTCAATTTATAAGTAGCTTATTATAAAAATTACTCCCTTCGTTTCATATTATTTGAAGTAGTTTGACTTGACACGAAGTTTAACAAAAAAGAAGAATACTTTTGAAAATTATGATATTAAAAGCTTATGAGGTAAAAATTTTGTGGGGTCGTGCCATTTGTGTGACTATATTTATTTTCTTTTGAGTGGGTGTTATTAGAATATATTTAATACATCTTAAGAAGCTTGAATCTCAGATTTGGGATGGTTTGGTGGACTTTTGAGGTGGTTTGAATTGAAAATTCGAAGTAGAAGATGAACATGAAAAAAATGCATGTGTATCACACTATATATCACTTGTACATCAGATATGTATTATATTTGTATCAAATGTGTATCACATGTATATATATCCATGTATACCTGCGTGTGTGATACATGCGTGATACAAGTGTCGCAGAAGAACTTTTTGAACTCGATTTTAACTACGAATTTTGATACTAATTCAGTCCAAATCACCTCCAATCTTCTTCAAATTTTATATATTGACTAGTCTATATGTTTTCAATGAATCTCAACCATACCCATTGAAACAACTCCTTTTTGTTTAGATTATTGGAATCTTGTACATTTTTTAGGAAATTTTACACCCTATAGAAAATCTTACTACCCTATTTATCAATAATAAATACCATTTAAAAATATTACATCATATAAATATCCTTTATCCTAAATAGCAAATTATTTATTTATGGTTATATCCTAAATTTAAGGTACCATATATGTCAAAAACGATATTTCTCTTTTTTTTTTTAATTTCTCTCACATGCTTACATATGTTTCTTATGTTTAGAAATTTTTATGCGATGTATGCTGGAGTAACTAATGCGCTTTTTGTTTTTGTTTTTGTTTTTGTTTACCTTTCTTTTCCCTGCGCCGAGGGTCGATTGGAAATAGCCTCTCTGCCCTCTCGGGTAGAGGTAATGTGATGACCAAACCCATCGTCTCAGGTATTATCGCCCCGTTTTTTCCATATTATGTTGCTATATGTTTCAATATCAGTATTTGAGTTGATCGGGTAGAATTGGATTGATTTTAGTTGGAAATGAGACACTTAGTCTCTTTTAAGAAGGCTTAAATGGGAAAAGTCAACCGGATGTTGACTTGTGAGTTAGAAGGCTCGTAATTGAATTTCGATGATTCGGTTAGCTCCGAGTGATGATTTAAGGCTTAGGAGCTCAATCAGAAGTAATTTTGGAGGTCCGATGAAGAAGTTAGCCTATTTTGCCGAAGTTAGTATTTTGGCGACTTCCGGTTGATAGGTGAGATTTTGATCCGATGGTCGAAATGGAATTCCGAGAGTTGTTGTAGCTTCGTTAGGTTATTTTGTATATGTATGCAAATTTTCAAGTCATTCGGACGTCGTTTGGTCGGGTTTTTTATCGAATAAGAATTTTGAAAGTTATAGTTAAACTTAGCTTGAATTTACTGAAAACGGACGATTTTGATGTTAACGATAGTGATTTTAGGATTTGAGCAAGTTTTAATGAGGTAATAGATCAAGTCTGTGTATTTGGTTGAGGTCTCGGGGGTCTCGGGTGTGTTTCGGACGTCCAACAAGTCATTTTTGGAAGATTTTGCTGTTTTGAGCCTAAATGTAATGATCCAAAGGTCTATTTTTAGTTCTAGAGATCCAAATTTGATTTCGAGACTTCGAGAATTTAAATCATGAATTATAGGACTGATCTGAAAATTTTGGTTTAATTTCATCAAGTCGCGATTGGATTTTTGACACGATATGTGAGTTAATTGTTTAACGAGCGAAATTGGTATTGAAATTAGCAAATGAGCTCCAAATTTAGTTTTGTTTGAACCACTAGATTTGTATCAAAATTACGGAGCCATAGGAAAAAGAATCGTCGAATTCCGAGTTCGTGTGATGGAGTTAGAACCATTTTAGTGAAAAATGGCTGTGCTGCAATTTTCTTTAAAAAAAGAGTTGCTGCATTTTATGAACAGTGCACAGTACCCGTGTGAACAGTAACAGTGCTGGTGAACAGTGACGTGAATAGTGCCGGACAGAATGTTAAATTTTGGAAATGGGACGTCGAAACCATTTTCCATTTTTGCGATTTGGAGCTCGGATAAGGCACTTTTTGGTCCGATTTTCATAGAGAACAACAGGGTAAGTACTCTTAACTCTATTTTGGTTGTATAACTCGAATCTATTGCAAGTTTTGGTGTTTAATTTAAGAATTTTTGTTGAAAATGGTAGAAAACCCTTTTGGATAGAAATGGTGAGTTAAGGGGTCAAATGAACTCCGAGTTTTGTGAATTTGGTATGTACGGACTCGTGGCGAGACGATGATTTCGAAAATATGAATTTCATAATTTTTCGTGACGTGGGCCACGGGCTCGAGTTTTGCCAATTTCGTGATTTTGAGTATTTTTCGAGTTCTTTCGATTGGGTAATGCCCAATTGGCCTATTTTGATGTATTTCTTTTGACTTCGATCAGATTCTACACCTGTTGAGGCCGATACTCGTGGAAAGAGAGTTGTCTCTTGGCGGTTTCGTACCGGAATCGAGGTAAGTGGCTTGTCTAACCTCGTGTGGGGGAACTTTCTCCCCTACGATATTATGTGTTAATTTAAATGCCTTGTACGCGAGGTGACGGGCGTGTACATGTGGAGATTGTTGGAACTGTTCAAATCGTGATAATTCTGTTATTTAGCTGATGAAATTGTAATATTTACCTGATATTCGTTAGAAAGGCATGGTTAGATAGGATTATCTTTCTAAGTGCCTATTTATCTTACTTGAACTTCTTGGAATTGGTTGATACTGGTTTGTTGTAATTGTAGTTATGTATTTCATATTTCTCTGTGCTTTCCTTTTTATTGTTTGTGTTGGTGGACTGCGGGTTCGATTCTCGGAGATTCAAGGGCTGCGGGATCGATTCCCGGAGATCCTATGCTATTGAGACACGGACTGCGGGTTCGATTCCCGGAGATCCTGAGCTATTGAGATACGGACTGCGGGTTTGACTCCCGGAGATCCTGAGCTACTGAGAATGAGACTGTGGGTTCCTGAGATATTGAGGTACGGACTGCGGGTTCATTTCCCGGACATCCTAGGACTATGGGTTCGATTCCCGGAGACCCAGAGACACTAGTGTAGGGACTGCGGGTTCAATTCTCGGAGATCCTAAGTTGTTGGATATAGAGAGGGACTGCGGGTTCAATTCCCGTAGATCTTGGACTTGCTGAATTGAATTTACATTGTGTTGGTTACTTGTTGTAGCTTAATTGTAGGCGGTTGCAGTAATTACTTTTATTGTTGTTATTTCAAACTCATTCTTATTTAAACTGCTTATTATTGTTATTATCATTGTGTTATTGTCTCTCGGTAGGGCCCTCACCTTCCTCGTCACTTCTCCATCGAGGTTAGGCTTGGCACTTACTGAGTACCGCCGTGGTTTACTCATACTACTCTTCTTCACACTTTTGTTGTGCAGATCCAGGTACATCAGGTCAGGCACATTTCAGGTGATCTAGCAGCACTTCAGGAGACTTGAGGTACGATCTGCCACGTCCGCGGATCGAGACAGTCTCCTTCTATTCTCATTAGTGATAGCAGTTATTTTCCCTTATTCTCGTTGTTTAGACATTCTTGATGTATAAAGCCACAGTTGTACTCTTCTCTTAGTCTGTGGTGCCCGTGGGTTTTCGGGTCTTGGTAGTATGTTACTTAGTGTGTTTTGGTGAAGTGTATGTGCCAAGCGGTGTGAGCACGTGATTTTTGTCTAACGTGAATTACATCCACAAAACCAAAACAAAAATTATCTATTTTACGGTGTGTATTTTTGTAAATTTTTGTGTTATTTTTGGTAATTGTTTGCATTCGTATATGCGTGATTATATGTGTTTAAATTAATAAAATACAAAAATATGTCGTGTTTACATTTTTTTTATTTTTTTTAACTTTGAAATTAGGGTTAGTTAAGTTTATTTTACAAAAATAAAAATTACAAAAATATGTATTTTTGCATCTTTAGCATTTAATGTCCCAAATTGTGTAATTTTATTTTTAATTGTTATTTAATTATATGTATTAGAAGTTGATTAGTATTTTTTATAAGTTAGTTTGGTTTTATAAGTCAAATTAGGATTTTAGAATTTTAGTTTTAAGAAAACACAAGAAAATGAAGCAAAATAGATTTGAATGAAGTCAAAATCGGATTGGGCCATTCTTTAATTTAAAATCACAAGCCCAAGGGTCCATACCCCTTACCCAGCCCAATTTTGCCCAGACCCAAACCCAGTCCACCAAACCCACCCCATTTTCCTATCTTTTGATCTGGACCGTTGATGTTATTTCATCCAACGGTACAGATTATTAACCCATTTCAATATACCCAAAGACCCCAAAACCCTATCTCCCATTTCATTTCCCTCCTTTCCCTAACCCTAAAAATCTTCTTCTCCCAAAGACCCTAGCCACCACCCCCCACAGCCGTCGTCGAACAATCGCCGCCCGCCAGCCACCTCCCTCCAGCCCATCGTCCGTCCTCTCCAACCTTCATTACACCACCACGACGACCATAGCCATCTTCGACCACCGCGACGACCACAGCCGTCTTCGAACTGCCGCCGCACCCTTGTCCGTCCCTTCTTTTTTCTGCGACCAACCAACGCCGGCATGCACAAAACCGGCGACCCCTCGCCAGAATCTTTCACCAAACCGCCTGAAATTTACACCCCAAAACCCCCACCTCCTCTCTTTAACTTTGAATCTGAAAATTAAAAGAGATACAAAGTTTCGGCTCCTATGCTTTCAAAACTCGACTTGGATCACAACTATTGTCAAATGATTATTCCTGTTTAGAATAATCGATTAATGATAGTTTTGGCTCATGTCAAGACTCGTTCATCCCGGACCTGACCGAGGGCATCTGGCCGAGTTCATCATAGACCCATGGCGGATTGCATCAGTACTTCCTTCTTTCTCTCTTCTTTTCTTGCCCTTTACTTATTCTCTGTTTTTGGTTTTCATAACTATTTGTGACTCGAATCAATTTAATGTAATTTAATTTAGTGGTGTTAGCTTTTTAAGATCGTTTAATTAGGTAGGAGTCCTTATTGGAATTTATTCTCTCCTAGTTTTCAATTGCTGTTGGTTTATGACCAAAACAGAGTGCTTTTCGTTAGTTCAAGGTCAGAGTTCGATATTCGATCTAAGTCCTCAGTCCTCAGTTCGTCTTCCAGCTTCATCGCCTAAATCAACTGGAAAGCATACAAAAAGAAACTGAACAGATTCGAATTGTTCCGATCCGGTTTGTTTGTTTACGTTTCATTTCTAGTTGTATTTTGTTTGATATTCACGAATCTGAAAGCAGTATATGTTTGATTCTTTTCTTGTTCGTTGTTTTTACTTTTAATATAGAAGTGTGTTGGTTTAAACACTTGAATCCTTTACCTTGGTTATAATATGTTAGATTTAACTTGAAGTTCAACTGGGTTTGAGTTTAGTAATTTAAATCTACTTACTGTTCTGTTAAGATTTGTTCTGATATGAATCTTACTTTGTTGAAATGATTCTTGAACGTTGTTGATTAGGAGTTTTTGTTTGGTGAGATTAATAGTTTAATATTATGTTATTTGGTTATAGCTGAATAGTTAGGGGCTGCTGTTAAGAGGTGATAATTGAGTAGGAGGTACCTTTTAATATTAATTAAGGGGTAGATATTGGTAGGGTTGAAAAGGGAGGTGCTAGTTGGACTTTAAGGATTGAAATTGGACAGCAATTAGGGGGTTTACTGATTGAAAGAAATAATGGTTATGTTTTCTAGTCTATAAGAAGGGTACTTAGCCTTTGAAAAAAAAAGGAGGACATACACACATTAAAAAAAAAACAGATTCTAAGAGAGATCGATTAAAAGTTTTTTTTTGGTTAAAACGTTGCTGTTTAGCTAGCCTTAAAGTCTTTGTTTAGTGTTAAACTATTATTGTAGTTTAATTTCATTCCCGTTTCAAGTGTTTAAGTTATTTGAAGTTTATTCCTGGAGTTTGGCATCTTTGGGAGCTGTTATTCACTGTTGGGATTTGCAATTGCTGTTATTTGCTGAGCTATTTTCGTTGTTATTGCTACTGATTTTTCTCCCTATTTTGCTGTTGAAATTCCAGGTACCCATCTTCTAAACCTTAAACCATGTATGAAGTCTGATGAAATGAGATATGAGAAACCTCAAGCATAGATTCAGCATGCTTTGGTCTTCTAATGCAGTTCTATTATGTGTACATTAATTGATTTTCTGTTTATTTAAATGTATTGAATGTTTATTATGAGAAAAATAGGATTAGGGATATTGAAAGGATGGAAGATTAAAAATAGTAGCGCCATCCTACTGATTTAATATATAATATGTGCTGATTTTTATTTAATTATTCAAAAGCAATTTTTAATTTTTTTTGTCAATAACTTGGTAGTAGTTGGACGTCAGATTTTGAAATCCGTCAGATTTGGGCCATATTATAAGACCCTACATTGACCCATACTAATAAAAAATCACAAGCTAGACAAAAAATGAGGCAGCAAGTCTATTTGTTTTCAATTATTTGAATGTCTATGACAAAGAGTTAGCAAGTCAACATCAAGGCTCATAAGTTTTTCATTTGATGTAAATCTTGATCAACGTTCTTTGGTTTGTAATTATTAAAAAATATTTTATTAATGGGCAACATTGATTTATACTTGAAATAATGATTTCGTGTATATATATATATATATATATATATATATATATATATATATATATATATATATATATATATATATATATATATATATATATCCATATAATCAATTTTAATTTTATTAGCGAGAATCCTTTACACTTCCAAATAAACCCCTAGGCCCATGACTTTCACAAAATTATTTAGCTTTTATAAAAATGTGCCATTTAGCAAATATTCCATGGCCCTCGCAAAGCTAAAAACGTGTAGTTACTTTTAGGTGCGTATTTTTAATAATATTACCTTTCTAATACGGGTGCACATTTATGTGATCAAAATTTTTAAATCTCAACAAAGTCGAAATGTGTCGATAATCACGGGTACATTGATTATGACGTGGTTTAAAAAATGCATTTTTATGATGTAATTCTTTTTTTACATAATAAATAATTTGCACATGAGTTAAAGCATGTATTAAAATCAGATATTTTTAGCCATTTATAATAATTTAAGCG